>JAEOAD010000030.1:8105000-8355000 GCA_036365145.1 Orientallactaga sibirica
CACGCTGCTCACTGACTTGAGAATGAGGGTTTATTTTATGAAACTATTAGGCAACCAAGTGTCCAAGCTGTGAGCTTCAAAACTGACTAGCATCCAACAAGGGAGGAAGCATCTGTTTTCACTCACCAACTGTGGCCAGCTTTGGCACCCATCTCTGCCATCTCAAGGTTGTGGTGGTTTGCTGAGCAGAGAGAGCTGTCTAGGGACCCAATGGCAGACTGACAGTCAAAGACCATTTGTGGCGTATCCATCAGCTTACTGTCTTTCAGACTCTTGCAAAGTGTTTGTTTGTTTGTTTGTTTGTTTTTCCAGAGTTGCTGGGTTCTAGGAAGTAGGCTGACTCAATGTGCCAAATCTGTGGAGTGGCATTTGTCTGAGGGTGTTCATGGTTCCCTGAGTTCCTAGTAGATTATAGCACTTCCTGCAATTAACAGACTCTTGTTCTGTCACTAGATAGCTTTACCCTCATCCCACCATCCACAGCACCTGCCAGTTTTGCAAAAGAACTCTAGGTAGGTCTCGACACCGAAAGTGTTAAAAGCTGGTCCAAAAGCGCCACTGTCACTTTTCAATGTATCTGGCATAGCTTTGATTTTTCCCTGGGAACATTTGCAAAGAAAGTAAGCTTCATTAGCTTACAACACCAACCTCTCTCAAGCATTTTTGCTTTGCACTATAGGGTAAACTCGCTGGCCTCTAGCATCGGTTGAGGAGAAAATGAACGCCAGCCTGGAAAATGCTGCTCTCCTCAGGTGGCTGAGGGCGGGTAGACATCTGCTCTTCCCACCCCATGGCAGGACCCTTTCCCTTCATCCACCAAACACCAAATTCACACCTGACCTTTTCTCCCCTAAAAATAAAATAAACAATGGAAGAAGAAGTTTTCTAATGCAGGAATGTAAGGAAGAACCTCTCTCTGGTGTATATCTTTTATAAAACCTGACATCTTTTAACATCAAAATCCATTTCTTTTAAATTCATGGTGGCCAGAATCTTAACCTAAACTCCCCTGGTATGACTGTGGCAGAGTGTTTGGCATGTCACATCCCACTTGTTTGATGTATACCTGCAATTTTTGTTTTGAAAGTCGACTTCTCCAAAATGCCTAATTTCAATATTTTTGACCCTCATTTTCCCCCACCTCCCTCCTGCCATTCCCTCATTTGTTTGCAGACACGGGCCTTCCCATTTCCCAATGACACTTGCTCTCTCCGCTCTTTGTGGTGGAAAAAAAAAATCAGTGCTGTGAACACAGTTTGACATTTCCTGACATTTCATGAACTAATTACACTACAAATAATTAAGCATGTTCACATCTGTAACAAACGAAGCAAAATGGTTGTCAGTGGGTGTGATTGATCACCTCTCTGAGATTTGATCTGATGAGATTCTCCCCACCGTGGGCAGGAGCCCGGTGCCACCGAGCTTGCAATCACGCCCTCAGCCCTTTTTCATGAGATCACACCAACGAGATGCTTGCAGAAAAGGATGGGAAAATTAATGACTACAATGAAATATTTGCATTTTTCCAGGGCTAGCAAAACAATGAACAAGAGATGTGTCACCCTCAATTATTTGGTGGTGCTAAGAGCTTGCAGACAGCTCCTGCTGGAGAGAGCTGTTGGGAAGCCCGGGGGGTGTCAGGCTGGTTGGAAAAATGGCAGGTGACAAGGACAACATTTTTTTTTTAATGCTACACAGGCCCACAGAAGCTCAGCTAAAAAGACAAATTGCAGGAGCAATTTCTTATGGAGGGGGAAATTTGTCAGCATTTAAGCTTGTTTCTCCACAAAGGTTGGACAGGGTTTGAAAATGAACCGACCATCAGACAAAGGAATGCAATCTGATATCTGCCAATTGATCCACCTGCCAATGGCTTGGTCGTCTTTGTTTCACATGGTTTGGGGCTCTGGGTGTAGGCTGCACATGCTATCCAACCGGACGCTTCCTGCCTACTGGGAACTCATTTGGAAGGGACCCCAGTCTGCTGGAGACTTAATTTGGCTATTTCAAAGCCAGCTCCAGCCAGCTTTCTGGGCAAATTTCCCTCCTGAACTTGCCCAAACAAATGGATTTATCATCCAACATGATGCCAACCTAGAAGCTCTGGGATCCAGAATGCAAGTAGAAAATAAAATAAATACCTTCGGATAAAGGAAATGGCAGGGCCACTCTCTCTATCACGGTCTTTGCCAATGACACCTCGGCAACCCCCAATTGCAAAATGTAGTTTTGAAGATTAATTTTTAAAGTGCAAAATAAAGTCCATCATATATAGTCCCCACCATTTTAATTTCTCAGTGTATTTGTCCATTGTTTTTAAATGGAATAAACAAGTCAATTTGCAATCCAATTAGCTGTTTGAAATTTTAGCTATGACAATGCATCAAGTGGCAATTGGCCACAGAAGGATATATATGTTATGAGGCCTGCCACCTAGAATGGCATGGAACTACCTGATGATGATCACCTACTGTGTGCCGCACACCATGCGGATGTGTTACATACATTTTGTGTGTGCGTGTTATCTTAATCTACAACCCTATGAGTCCAGTTCACCCATCCCTGTCAGGACTGGTGCTCAGTTCAACCACATGGTTGATTCATTGTCCCCACAGCGCTCCTCTCAGCCCCGGCACTCTCACATTGAAATGACCATCTTCTCCGTCACGGGTCCTCAAGAGTATCCTGTGTCCTGCCCCCAATCCATTAGTGAGATGGAACTTTCTATCAATACAAGAAAGGAATTAGCCTGCAGGTTGTGGTTGGGTGGGGAGGGGATCCTTCCTTCCTAAAATCAGGGTCTCACAGCAAAAGGCAGCTGACTCGTTTTAAAGGTATTGGGGCTTCAACATTTTGGGTTTGTGTGTGAATTCTGCAAGTCAATGAGCAGTCTTTCTGGTTTACTTATTGCTCAGGCTGTGCAGATTAGACCCGACAGTGCAAGACTGGGAAAAGACAGGATTTTTCAGGCTGGATTTCAGGGCTTTTCAATTACTACATCACTAGATCACAGTGTAGATTAAAACTCTTAACCTTAGCCTTTCTCCTCCTTTCGTATCAAAACTTGAATGTTTATCTGCCATTTGCCCAGCTTAGGCTTTTGAAGCACCATTGTTGTTGGTTGTATGGGGGCAATAAATCTGGCCATTTTTAACCTTCATTCCACAACTTGACTTCAATATCTGCTAATTCCTTTTTATAAAACAAATTGCATCAATCACATTCCCATTTAACCAACTGCAGCTTAAATTGTTTTTGTTCTCTTTCCTAAGTTCTTTGTCCAGATTAAATGCCGTCGCGTGGAATAAACCGCTCTTGGCTAAAGTGGGAAAGCGTGATTTGATTAGCATGGATTCTGGAATCGGGTAAGTACTGTATCAGTGTCCTCTCTAGAAAAAAGGTGACCTGTCATGGGATATTAAGAATGACCATTTAATGTAAAATCTCAGATAATACATGAGTTAAATGGAGAAAATGAGAGAAAGCTTTTAAGCATTCTCCCAAGACAGATTGCAGAATAATATTATTGTACACGGAAGGGCCGCTGATTGACATCGTCAGGAGGCCATTATCGAAGCGGGTATAAAATCATTATGGCAAAAAGCATTTCAGAGCTGCAGCTCAGGAGAGGCAACATGTAATGAATTATCAATAGAGATCTGGTGATTCAGTTATATTATGATATGAACAGAAAACTTTCTATTACATAATTTGCATTTGTCACTCTGATGAATGGAGCCCCATTTCCTTTGTGAGTAATGGGTAGGGTGGATGGGGGGCGGGGGTTGCAATGGACCTGACAGTCACCAGAGAATTTTTTTAAGTTTTCTATGAACTAAAGATTCAGCAAATCAAAGTCATTTCTATCTCTAATTACTGTTTTTGTAAAAATTCAGAGGCATTCACCAAGGCTTGGGAATCTAATTGTTTAGAATGGTGTTTTTAAATGTTTTATCTTTATTTATTTATTAGAAAGAAAGAAAGAAAGGGAGAAGGAGAGAATGGGCGTGTCAGGGCCTTTAGCCAACACAAACAAACTCCAGACACATGTGCCACCTTGTGTGTCTGGCTTACTTGGGTTCTAGGAAATCTAACCTGGGTCTTTAGGCTTCACAGGCAAGTGCCTTAACCATTAAGCAATGTCTCCAGCCCAAGAATACTGTTTTAATAAAACACTAATTATCTCCATTGCTGAGGTGTTGGCACCCAAGACAAGTATGTTCAGCCACCTTGACCCAGTCTCTATCTTATTGCCTTAACACTACCAGGCAATCAACAGTGTGGACCTGTGGGTCAAAGGGGTGGAAGAACTCAGGCTCATGGTTTATAAATGCAATGAGAAGTCAGGGTTCAAATGTAGCTTTGTGTGTCTCAAAAGCCCAGCAACTAACTTTCTCCTTTTGTGTGTCTATACACACGTGCACACGCGTGTGTATGTCTTTCTTACTTTATGTCACCATGCCCAATCATAGCTTTCCTTATAGACTTTCAAAATACTCATTGCTTCTATTGCCTAATTTGGGGGAGAGTGAGTAGTTTGACAATTTCACCTTTTTAAAAATATTGTTTATTTATTTATTTATTTATTTGAGAGAGAGAAAGAGGTAGAGAGAGAGAGTGAGAGAGAGAATGGACGTGCCAGGGCCTCCAGCCACTGCAAACAAACTCCAGATGTGTGCGCCTCTTTTTACTTAATTGAGTCCTGGGGAACTGAACCGGGATCCTTTGGCTTTGCAGGCAAACGCCTTAACTGCTAAGCCATCTTCTCCAGCCCAATTTCACATCTGAAAATGCCAAGAAGGCATGATCTCTCTAGACCTCTAAGAATGATGGTGCCCACTTGTCCTGACATTTAGGAAGACTATTTTATGAGGCATTGCTTACCCATGGAAGAAGGGTTTCACGAAGGTTCATAAAGGGGCCAAACTTGGTAGGGCTGGCTGTCCCTAAGGATAATGACTGATGGACCAGGGGTGAAGGAACATACTTTTTATGAAATCCTGTTGTGGTAGAACTGGTTAATAATGCGGGGAGAGATTGAGTCTCTCAAATGGAAGAAGCTAGACATGGTGGTGCATGCCTTTAATCTCAGCACTCGGGAGGCTGAGGTAGGAGCATCTCTGTGAGTTCAAAGCTAGCCAGAGACTACAGAGTAATTCAAATCAGCCTGGGCTAGAATGAAACCTTACCTCAAAACAAACAAACAAAAAAGTGGAGGTATATTCCCATACTTTCTGAAATTTTTTTTATATATACAAGTGTCACTTTATTAATAAACTTTCAACCTCTGCTGATTATTTTCTTAGTTATGCCTTTTTATATCAGCTAAATGTTTTATAATAAACATATTTTATTTATAATATGAATTGGCATTTTAAAATGTTATAGGCTATAACAATTCATGAAGAAGTACATTATATGAAGTTTTAAAATAACAGTGCAATTGAGATGTATTTCAAATACCATAATATCCAGCCATTTAAAGGGTTGTTAATAGTTTTTACTGTATTCATAGAATTATGCAGCACTTACGGTTATTTGATTTTACAACATTTTTATTTCTTCAAAGAAAAAGGCCTGTTTCTATACACCTCTTACTCTCAGCCCTAGCAAACATTTATCTACTTCCTGTTTCTATGGATTTTTTTGTGTATTCTGGACATTTCTGTATTTATTTATTTATTTATTTATTTATTTATTTATTTATTTATTTATCTGAGAGCGAGAAAGAGAGAGAGAGAGAGAATGGGGATGCCAGGGCATCCAGCCACTGCAAATGAACTCCAGACACATGTACCCCCTTGTTCATCTGGCTTACGTGGGTCCTAGAGATCAAACTGGGATCCTTTGGCTTTGCAGGCAAACGCCTTAACTGCTAAGCCATCTCTCCAGCCCTGGACATTTCTTATAAGTGGAATTTCCCAATACATGCTCATGTGGTTTGAATGTGAAATGTCCTCCACTGGTTCATGTATTGAAAACATGGTCTCCAGCTGGTAGTATATTTTACTGAGGTGCTGGAAGCTTTTGGAAGGAAAGCCTAGATGGAGGAAGTAAGTTTTTGAGGGTGTACCCTCGAAGAGGTACACCTGGCCACAGGCCCACCTGTGCACCTCTCTTTCTGCTTACTGTCCATCATGGAGTGGTGCCAAAGACTGAAACTTCTGAAACTATGAGCCAAAATCAATCATTCTTCCCTTTGTAATGGTTTTCTCAAGCATTTGTCAAGTCACCAAGTTTAGCGCTGATCCTGGGATCAGACTTACTGAAGGCAAATCATGACTTTCCTATTGACAAATTCAGTGGCCCTGAGCCTCAGTGCCTCTCTTTCCTTGTTTGTGAAATGAAAATTAGAAATAGCTATTGCAGTCTGGAAAAATTTCTCTGTGGTTAAGGCCCTTGCCTACAAAGCCTAATGCCTGAAGTTTGATTCCCCAGTACCCATGTAAAGCCAGATACACAAAGTGGCAGATGCATCTGGACTTTGCTTGCAGTGTCTAGAGGCCTTGGCACACCCATGCTTCATCTTTATCTCTCTCTTTCTCTCTCTCTTTTCTGTCTCTCTAAGCAAATGAATATATAAATAAAATATTTTTAAAAAGAAATAGTTATGCATAGCACGTAGCGAAGACTGAGAGAGTAAAGACAGAGTCTCCAGCTGTGTGGCACCCAGTCATCTCTCCACACTGTCAGCCAGACTCAGAGGCACAGACCAGAGCCAGCTTTAGTACAATTCTACCCTCTGTGAGGCCCTGTCTGGTCACTAAACACTTCCATGTGTGATCATCAGGAGTTCCTAGCCTAGGGAGTTAAGACCTAAACCCCTCCAGGAGTTAGGTAGGGCTACAAGCCCTAAGCTTTACTCTTTTGATTGAAATACAATTGCAAAATGAAGGGTAATTACAACAGCAGATCATTATCCACCAGGTCCAAGTTGGGCCATCAGGAAGGATACTGATATAGCCATAAAAATGGGTCCAAATCCTAAGGCCAAGCCCCCAAGAGAAGCCAGGAGAAGGGAAAGACTAAAAATTGCATTCACAGTTGCAAACATCCATTGGGGCTTGCACTCGGATTCCATAACTGCAGTCTGGGAGTGGAAGGGACAGGCGTGCATCAAAGGGAATGTATGCTTCTAAAGGCCATTTTCCTCCCAGTTCTCTGCTCACGCTCCTCAGCCCTGGGATTTAAGAAGCTCTCATGCAGAGTCATAGATGAGCAGTAATTATGGGGCCCTGTAAAATGATCAGCAATCATTTGTTGATCATTGTAAAGGATCAGTGGGACTTTAACCACTCCCAAAGTTAGGTGATTTGGACTCTTAGCCAACGCCCTTTGGATTTGCTGAAGAGTCAGAAATATATTGGATGAGGCGTCACTTTAAAATGTGCCCATTAAACTGGGACATCGATGATGACTGGGTAAACAGGTTAACGAATATCAGCCATGTCTGTGGGGCTCTGTTGAAGAAGCTAAGCTGAAGAGAGCTCTAGCTGGCTGGTCCTTTTTGCTTTGGTGAATTGTGCATGTGGGAAAGAAGGTTCTTCTAACATCCGGGGTACCATGAGTTTCCTCTTCTAGCTTTTCAGTTTTGCTCCCCAATGCAAACCCTTTTATGATCCCAGGGGAAGCTGTGTATTCCTATGACCTTTATACTTTTTAATTCCTATTTCAAAACAGAAATCAGTCTTGTTTGGTATTGCTTGCATTAAAATGTGCCCCAATTCTCTTTGTTGGTTATCATACATTAAAAATCAAAACCAGTTTCCTGCTGCTTATAGAAAGGCCAGCAAGAGAGACATGGCAAGATTGAGCTGCAGCTATTCTATTTGTTCATTTCCTGTAAGAAAGATGATCGGGATAGCAATTTCATAGAACAGTGAAGACATATGTTTAAAGGTGTGAGAAGTAAGAGCTGAGTCATAGAAATCCTAGCACATCTCCTAGGCAGCCTTTGGAAAGAGAAAGGGATTCTATGTCAATCAGGATGGGACAGGCTGTGCTGCAATAACAACCAAAAACCTCAGCCAAAGCTTCGTTCAGTGTGGAACTGCTGACTCACTCATGGTTTCAGGAGTTTTGGTCCGTGTAGTTGTTGAAAGTGCTAGGCCACTACAGTACTGTGTATGGACCATGGAAACCAAGAACTGCACTGGCTCTTAACTTTTCCTACCCAGAAATCAAATTGTCTGCTTATCTTTCATTGGCCAAAACAAATCACTTGGCCATACTGACTTCAAAGAAGGCAGAAAATTTATCCTTTGTTATGTTAGGAAGGAAAGCAGCCAGAAATAAGTGGTGAAAGGCCAAACTAAGAGCCAAAGACCCCTGTTTGTAGGGTCCAATGTAAAACTGTATATGAGGGCGGAAGAGATTGCTCAGTGGTTGGGGCACTTGCCTGCAAAGCCTGAGAACCCTGGTTCAATTCCTTAGTACCCGTGTAAAGCCAGATGTATCAGGTGGCCCATGCTTCTGGAGTATGTTTGCAGTGGCTAGAGACCCTGGTACACCTATTCTCTCATTCTCTCTCTCTCTCTCTCTCTCTCTCTCTCTCTCTCTGCCTCTTTCTCTATTTCTCAAATAAATAGATAAAATATTTAAAAATATATTTTCTTTATTTATTTGAGAGAAAGAGGGAGAGAGAGCAAGACAAAGAAACAGAGAGAATAGGCATGCCAGGGCCTCCAGTCACTGCAAATGAACTCCAGATGCATGTGCTCCCTTGTGCATCTGGCTTACGTGCATCCTGGAGAGTCGAACCGGAATCCTTTGGATTTCCAGGCAAATTCCTTAACCGCTAAGCCATCTCTCCAGCCTGACAAAATATTTTTTAAAAAATAAATAAAAGTGTGTATAACAACTCCATGCACAGTAAAAGCTGTGTCCAGGAGACCATGATGTGAGGTGCATCTCCTGAGTGTAACTCCAGGAAGCTTTTTCTTGTGCCAGCCCCACTTCCTCTCTTTCCATTTCTTTCACCCAGCTTCTTTTTCTCACCCCATCTACTCCTGAGTATGCAGAGCACTGGTCAGACTGATCATCTTGCCAGCCATGGGTGAGAGTGCTCCAGAGAATCTGAGCCTCACCAATGTCCCAAGGGCTTTCATGTGTCACACCATTGGCTCTACAGCCTCTACCTGACCTGGTACTAGTGCTTAAGTACCTGAGGAACTTCTCCAATAGAAAACTCAAGAGACAAACAACCTGATCTTTTCTAATGGACAAAGGATTGGGGCTGGTATTTCACAAGGAAAGATGGATGAATGGCCATGGATGCTAGAGCAAGTGTGGAACACCGTTAGTCATCAGGAAAATGTAAACTAATAGCACGCTGACATGCCACTACACACTGGCAGACTGGCTAAAACTAGAGTGACTGGACTCAGTGGGGACCAAGATGTGGGATCATGGAGAATTGTAGGGATCACTTTGGGGGAAGATGTTTGGAGTTTTTATATGTGACTGAACATGCAGTGTTTTGATACAACTGAGCAGACAACAGCACCAGCATTTCAGTCAGGTATTTACACAAGAGATGGATGAGTACATGATTTCCTAAAGAATCATGTATGCATCATAATAAACAGTCAAAAGCCAAAACCAACCCTGGTGTTCATAAAGACTATAGGAACTAACATATGATGTCCATTTTTAAGATAAAAGTGCCTTTTAAAATATTGTATGTATTTGCAAGAAGAGCGAGAGAGACAGAGAAGAGGGGAGAGGAGAGAGAGAATGAGTATGCTTAAGTCAGGTTAGGCCCAGTTACCGATAACCAGGAGACACTGGGACCCTGCCTGAGCTTGCTGGTCAGGGTATCCTAACTCCCCCACACCTAAACTCAAGGTTTAGAATAGAGAATCATTAGCAACTCAACAGACTAAAACATGTGCCATGTTGGGGGACTAGTAAACTCATGAGAAGGTCTTTGTTAAAAAAATATAAGCCAGATGTGGTGGCACATCTGTAATTCCACCACTTGGGAGGCAGAGGTAGAAGAATCCTTGTGAGTTCAAGATCAGCCTGGGACTACAGAGTGAGTTCCATATCAGCCTGGGCTAGAGTGAGACTCTATTTTTAAAAAAAGAAAGAAAGAAAGAAAGAAAGAAAGAGAGAGAAAGAAAGAAAGAAAGAAAGAAGAAAAGGGAGAAGAAAAGAAATATAGACCTACCAAGACATCTGGGAAAGATCGTACTTCCCCAAGTTGCCAGTCAGTGGGGAAGCAGGAGAAAGACAGGATGTTCAGGTTTTATAAAAATTGCCTCCAATGCACTGGGAGTAAGCTGTCTGGTCCTGCAGGGTCAAAAATAAACCGTCTCACTTTAGGTACTCAAGAGTCTCTGGGTCTCTTCATTATGAAAGGAGGGTATTTCCAACCATGGGAAAACAGATAGGCTAATTGAGGTATGGTCATATAAAGTAATTCAGTGTTTAAAAGGAGCAGATTGTGGCTAAGTATAAAACCCAGATGTATCTCAAAAGCAAGCTTCATACAAAGGAAGACACATGGCATAAGTCCATTTGTTTTCTCTCTATTTTGGAAGTTTTAGAATAGCTAAACCATTGGAGGAGTTTCTTACTTCTGTGCTGTATAGGCAGGAATTACCTGAGAGGTGGAAGGAGGGACCTATAAGGGGCACTATAAGGTGCTCACGTTTGCTAAACTGCAAGCACAAACACATGACTCACATTTTATAGAATCACTGTAAATTTTTTTTAGCGAGAGAGACAGAGATGGAGAGAAAGAGAATTTGTGCACCAGGGCCTCAGCCATTGCAATCCAACTCCAGATGCTTGTGCCACCTAACGGGCATGTGCGACCTTGTGCTTGCCTCATTTTTGTGAGTCTGGCTAACTTGGGATCGGGAGAGTCAAACATGGGTACTTAGGCTTTGCAGGCAAGTGCCTTAACAGCTAAGCCATCTCTCCAGCCCATCACTATAAATTTTATCATAGAAATGTTGGGGAAAATATTAAACCCTACCGAACAATATGCAGGCTGATATGTGTGGGGCTAGAGTACTTTTGACTAAAGCTTGCCTTGGAACACAGATGCTTGGGTTGGTAGATGGTCTGAGAATCTGATAATGGGGATGTGATAACACTAACATGGAAGAATGTTAATTGTGGAATCTATGTATACATCTGTGGTGGTTTGATTCAGGTGTCCCCCATAAACTTAAAGCCTCCTATAGGCAGTGTATTGTTGGGGGTGGGCTTATGGGTGTTATAGCAGTTTCCCCATGCCAGTGTTTGGCACACTCTCCTGTTCCTGTTGTCTACCTGATGTTGGCCAGGAGGTGATGTCCACCCTCTGCTCATGTCATCATTTTCCCCTGCCATTGTGGAGCTTCCCCTTGGGTCTATAAGCCAAAACAAACCTTTTTTTTTTCCACAAGCTGCTCTTGGTCAGGTGATTTCTGCCAGAAAGCAAACCCGACTTCAACAACATCCTTCAACTATGTATGGGAGGAAAAATCTCGCAGGTTCTGGGACTCAGCCCTGCTTAAATGAGGACTTACTTGCTATGTGACTTGGACAAGTTTCTTAACTCATCTGATTCCTGGACTTCTTGTCATACCCTAGGGTGGGTGTGAGCCTTAAAACAGATTAAGCATGTAAAACCATCAGGTCTTTTCAGCTATTTTACCTTCAATTATTCTTCTTTACCTCTTTTAATATTTTATTTACTGATTTGAAGAAAGAGAGAGAGAAACAGAGAGAATGGGTGCACCAGGGCCTCCACCCACTGCAAAGAACTCTAGAGACATATGCCACCTTGTGCATCTGACTTATGTGGTTACTGGGGAATCGAACTTGAGTCTTTAGGCTTCCCAGGCAAGTGCTTTAACTGCTAAGGCATCTCTCTGGCCCTGTACTTCACCTCTTTATCTGGCTTTCTGAAGATGAGTAACTTGGGACCACCTCTGTCTTGACAGTACAAAGCCCCAAATCTGCAATAGGAGTGAGAAGCCCCTGTTGACCTAGCTTGATGCCAGGCAATTCAGGAAGTATGGGTGTAACAAAGTTGATGGGGCTGTGACCATCAAACATGATGACAAACATCCTGTGTACATCAGTCACCAGAGAGGGATGCACACGGTAACCTTGTCACAACCTGAACCATGACAGGCTCCCTAGGGTCAATACTCAAGCCAATGCTCTTCCATCTTCCCTCTGGGGAAGCTCTACTTCCTTCACTAGCACACAACAAATGAGTCCTCATTCAAGCAGTTTTGTTGCCCTCTCCACTCTTTCCCTGCTTACTGCTGGGGTGTGCTTGGCAATGGAGGAGATAGTTTGAGTTGCTGTGCATGTAGGCAGGTGGTGGGTAGAGGCCAGGATGCTTCTAGAAATTCTATAATGCAGGGGCTTCCCACCTACTCCACCAAATATGATCTGATAGGGAATGTCCCTTGGGCTGGGGTTGAGAACCTAGGAACAGATTGGAGTGGACACTGAACAAATCACCCAACACGGGGGCCCTGAGCTCATATGGTGCGAAGGCTGCAGTCCCTAGCTCAAGGCTGTGTGGGAGAAGTCTGTCTCTGAAGCTGCTCCCTCCTCTCTCCATCTGTGTATCCTAGAAACACAGGGCTCCTTTAAAATGCTCAGAAGCCAAGTTCACGCATGCCCTTCCATTTTTACTTTTTCCAAAGCTGAAGTGAGGATGGCCAAAAATGTCTCATTGATTCATGTAATAGACTTATTTAATAAGCCTATGACCTTGAAGCCTGGGGGAGAAAGGGCCCAGCGACAGCCAAGGACCAGACACATAGCTATAAAACCACAACTACATTAAATGCAATTGAATGGCTAAAATCTGTCCCAGACTCACATTAGAGGAAGCATGTCATAACCCTTTGTCACAACATCAGATTTAAAAGGGACCTCCAGAAATGAAGCTCATGACCCTGGCCAGACTGCCAGACAGTATCACACCCCCCAGAAGGCTTTTGTGGAAAATTCTCTGCCATGCTTCCTGGAGCCCCCGGGTTGGAACCATTCACCATTCGTTGGGATTAAGCATTATTCTCTCTCCTTCACCCTCTTAAAAAATATAAGCGCTGTCTGAGATCACTGATAGAACCTCTCTGAGCCTTGGTTTACTCATCTAGAAAATGGGGCCAAGAAACACACCCTTAGCAAAGTTGCTGAGAGGGTTAAATGTGAATAAAGGCACCAAGGCACCAAACTCTCAAGTGGCTCTCAGTCAACTCAGGTCATGATTGGTGGGATGGTGATAGAGGGATGGTCCTGATGATGGGGGGGGGGCAGGTTGAGGTGGAGGAGGATGCTAGCAGGAGGTGGAGCTTTACTTACAATAGCTCCAATGCAGAATAGAAAGCAGTGGATGGTCAGAAGGTAGAGGGGCAGCCTCATCTACTCATGGGGTGATGAAAGGCCTTCCAAGGGAAAAGTACATTTGCACTGGCCTTGGAGGGGGTGTGTGTGGCTTGGACCATGGAAGTGCAGGGTTAAGGGAGGGCCCCGAGTGAGCAGAAGCCAGGGTATGATGCCCGCCCCCCACCTGAGACCAGCTGCACTATCTTACAGGCTTGCAGATGCTTTAGCTGAGTAACTTTTCCTAATTTCTACAGAGGATTCCTACGAGTGGTGTAAGGAAAGCCTAGCTTGGGGGAAACCCTGCTGGGGAAAGTACAGGAATACCTGGATGGGTGAATGGGTGGATGGATAGATGATAGATAGATAGATAGATAGATAGATAGATAGATAGATAGATAGAGTGGCTCTGAAAAGGGCAAATATGAGAAGTCTTTGAGCCATGTACTGATGTTAAATAATTAGGACTTTGATATTGGCATGGACCCCCAGTGTTTATCAATCCCAAGTTCAAATCCCCACCAGGCCACTTGTCAGCGGTGTAACTTTGAGCACATCTCTTCACTTCTCTGAGTTTTGACTACTTCCGTCTAACTTAGGATAATAATTGCTGGCTCGGGGAGTATTTGGTAATTAAATGAATGAGATGGGATTTGTTGAACTGCAGGCTGGTGCTGGGCACAAAGCAAATGCTTTTCAGAAGCTGGTTTGGAATTTTCTGGTAATAACACCCACACTGTAGTATGTGTTGGTCAGGTGGGGGACACATGGCCAGGCAGCTAGTCAGATGACAGACATGAAGGGCATTCTGGGGGTTGCATGGATGCAAGCACAGAGACAAAGTGGCAATGCCAGGAGGAAAAAGCCACTGACTGACAGGTGTCAAGCCCTCCCTGTGGGTCAGCCTGCTTTCTTTATCTTTTAGGAGGCTGCTGTAGGGCAGAGCTGCTGTGGGACTTGGACAGAAGCTACAAGATACAGAGAGGGTCTAGTTCTGGTGGAGAGACAAGAACTTTGCTTTTCAAGGGGTTCTCAGGATCTAGCCCTTCCAAGGTGCTTTATCAATGTCAATGTCAATGTGTGAGCAACGCAAGGAACAGTGTGAGGCCAAGATGGTGGCAAGAGCTCCTCGGAGCCCCAACATCAGATTCCCTTGCAGACAACAGAGACATCACACGTTCACAGAGAGCACAGAAATACGTCTGTCCTCATATCACGTCCATACACACTCTGAGAAAGTACCTTCATACGTGCATGCCCATGATCACAGGGACCCCTCCCGTTCTCTTTCAAATATCCACTGAGCTGTATGCATGCTGCCCCACTTTCATCATAGACATATAGTCACAGAGGTGTGGTCATTATATTCCCATAGTCATGTTGATAGACCACACATGATACACACATGTATTCACAGATCACCTGTCCTGTTTATACATACCATATCCATCCATATCCATAGACACAAATATGGATAGATGCGCACACACAGGGACTCATTCCCATATTCACACACTAACGTGGGCATACATACATAGACACACACATTCACAGATGCACAATGCTCCCGACATTCACATAGACATTAACAGATCTCAGCTCACACAATCCCATGCATTGTACACATGCATTCCATCACATATACACATACTCTTTTTTTCTCCTAGATGTACTATAAGTCCACATATATTCATAAGAACACACTACTATTCAAGGAGTTAGTCAAAGTTCCCATCTACATGCACACAACTACACACACACATTCACAGATGTGCATACGTTGTTCCATATTCATGGAGGAGACACACAAATCCATGGATACTCTCTCTCTCTCTCTCTCTCTCTCTCACACACACACACACACACCTGCTATGTCCTGAGCTCCTGAAAAAGCCCAAAGCCTTCAGTGACCCCAGGCTAGCCTATCATAAAGGCATGTGAACCACCCACACCTGTACCAGCTGACACACCAGCTGTCTTCCTGCCCTGCTCACAATACATTCCCATCGCCCAGGGGCCACTGGAGAAGCCTAGCTTGTCCTGGTGTGGGGCTGCCATATGGTTTTTTGCCCCCTGCATGAGCTTTTGATGGATGCCTGTGATCAAATGTGCCTTCCTCTAATGCTCAGCCACTTGGGGACTGACACCCACATCCCTCCCCCCCACATCCCTCTGCAATGAGAGCCTAATGCATCCCTGTCTTCTCTCCTCTCACCTTGGGACTACAAAACCAGGCAAGAAGCCACCTTTCTGCACTCAATTATAACAAGCTGCCTTAACCAGAAATTAAGTTATAATGCCTATGCCCACCAGATGAGCTAGCAAGACACCTCTTGGCCTTGCCATAAATTAACTCGTTGATCAAATTTTAAATGAATTATAAAAGTTGGAAATTAAATCTGGCTAAATTAGGGGCTTCCCTACTATAGGAATGAAGGAGGCACCACTAGCAGTGTAGCTCAGATCTGGGAATTTCCAGCCCAAACTTCTGCAGCAGACGTCTAGCTCATGAGCTGCTTCAGAGCACGAGAGGGCAGAGTTCGATGCTATGGGTTCTGGTGGGTCAACGTCATCCCAAAATGAACCAGTAAACTGATAGTGATGACCTCCCTAAGGATAATGGACATACGGCGTTTTACTCAATTCTAACTGTGTGTGTATGTGCATTGTACATGTATGTGTGTATGTTGTAGTGTGTGATGTAACATGTGTGTGGTGTATGCACATGTGTGTGCAGATGTGCATACCCTGTGTTGCCTCATGCAGAGGCCATAGGAGAATGGCAGATGTCTTCTCCTATCACTCATGCACATGTTTCCATGAGACAAAGTCAACCAGAAGCTGTCACTTTTGGTCAGGGATCCCCAGTGATTCTCTGGTCTCTGCCCCCCTCCCCCTCAACCCTCAGGACTAGGGTTACAGATGTCTGCTGCCATTTCCAATTCATGTATTTGAATATTTAATGTCCAGTTGGTCGTATTGTCCTAGCAGGTTGTGAACCCTTTAGGAGGTGGAGCCTTGCTGGAAGAAATGATACTGGGGGTGGGGGGTAATGAAGTTTTATAGCCCAGCTTTGCTTGCCAATCTCTCTCTTTCCCTCCTCCCTCTCTCTCCTTTCTCTCTGCCTCCCTGCTGATTTGATGATGTGACACAGGCTTCCTGATTCATTTATTTATTTGACAGAGAAAAAGGGGGAGAGAGAAAGAGAGAGAAGGGGTGCACCAGGGCCTCCAGCCACTGAAAATGAACCCCAGACATGTGCTCCCCCTTGTGTATCTGGCTAACGTGAGTTCTGGGGAATGGAACCTTGGTCCTTTGGCTTTGTAGGCAAACACCTTAGCCACTAAGCCATCCCTCCAGCCCCCTTCCTGCTTCTTCATGGTTTTCTTACCTTGATATACTCTACCCTGTAGAACTGTAAATCAAATTAATCCCCTTTCCTTCCCTGTTGCTTCTGGTCACGTATTTTGTCCTAGCAATGAGAAAGTAACTGACACAGACATCATCAAGGTGGAAAGGTGTGCTCACCCTCTGGTGGCAGTGTCAGGGACCTGACACTTCCCACATGCTATAGTAAACTGACAGAGAAGCAAGCCGTGGGAAAACAGTGAGGAGTAAATTGAGGTGGCCCCAAAAATAGACTTCATAGGGAGAGGCCATTGGCATAGGCGGGCTCTAGCTTGATGACACTCTGCTTCGTGATATAGGACCACTTGGAGAGCCCCCAGAGGATTTAACCCAATGCTCACTGGTGCCTTCTCTTGGCCAGGCACCCCTTGGAATGGACAATGGGAGAGTAAAGACCCAGCTCTATTGGGAACTCTGAGTAGCTTTCGTATTTACCAGGACATGCTATCTCAACAGAAGACACTGTGATCGATGAGCATCAGAGCCCCGGGGAAAGATGAAATCAGTTAGAGAGTATACAACAAGTGACATGCTGATACAGCTGAGCTCCAGTGTGCACACTTTAATGACACCATGTAAGGGCACAGGAGAGGACAGGATAGCTGGAGTCTGCTGATCTTAAAGCCAATGGCCTGAACTAAAAGGAGAGGGTTGGCAGATATCTACAGTGTTCTGGACAGAGAAAATGTTATGGAGTGGATTTGAAAGGGCCTCCCCGCCCTCCACAAGCTCACCTCCTAGCTGGTGCTGCTATTTTGGGTGGGTGTGGAAATTTTAGGAGGTAGAGCCTAGAAGGTCTCTGGTAGTAGATCTTTGGAGATATATTATCCCTGGTCACTTTCATGCCTTGTTTTCTACTTCCTGTCATCCCTGACGTGACCAGCTCTCCTCCACCATCCCATGATGTCCCATCCAAGTACAAAGGACCATCAAATAATCACAGACTGAGCCATGCTCAAGTTCATGGGGAGGGTATTCTGACAACCAGTCCTGTCTGTCCTTTACATTGCCACAGGCTTCACACTACTTGGTGGCAGGAGAGCTCCCAAGCATTCCAGAGCAGAGTGACGCCAGGGATGAATCAGATGAGAAGGAGCCAGAGCTCACTGGCCACTTAGCCTGAAAGGACAGAGGATTTTCTGATTTAATCAACCTTCAAGATAGTTAGGAAGCAAGAGTACAATTGCTCCATGTAGCTCAGGCCTTGTTTCTTTGGCAAAGGAAATATAGTACTTTTCAAACTTTTGACTGTGGTCCATTGTATCAGTTATTTCCCAGTTGCTGGGACAACATATATGGCCAGGAACAACCGAGAGGGGAAGAGTTTATTTTGGCTTACAGTTCTGGAGGGTAGGGTGCACCATGGTGGGAGAGCAGGGCAGGCGCAGGAAGCCTGTGTCCCATCATCACACCAGCAGGGAGGATGTAGAGATGATGGATGCTGAGTGCTCAGCCTGCTGTCTCCTTTTCACACAGTGCAGGAACCCAGCCCATGAGACGGTGCCACCCACACTAATGGCGGATCCTCCCAACATCAACCAACCTACTTTAAAAAGTTCCTCACAGGCATTGGCCAGACATTTGTTTCCATGGTGACTCTAAATCCTGTCAAGATGACAGAGATTAACCATCATAGTAATACTTTGCAGTAGAGTGTGTGCAAACACACACACACACACAATGCACACACTCCAGAAACAAATGTCACATAATTATGCTGTCCATCCTGTATGCAATGTGCTCTGATCCTTTCTTTCCTAGACTATTCTAGTCCACGGTTTCAATGCTAGTCATGGCTAACTGCTTTGAGTTTGCTGCTCACTACAGTTGGAATATACTCCGCATATTTCATTTTCTTCTGGAGTGTTCCCTGGAAGACACTTGAGGCTTTATACCACAACCGTCTTAGAGCTGGAATCCAGGACACACAGCTGTCTGGAAGTGTCATGGGGATGGAACTACCACTGCTAGTTGTCATATTATTGCAGTTAGAGGTAGGTGTGTGATGTGGGGTCACAAAGATGATGGGGATATAAATGTCATGTCTGGTCAACTAAATGGACCGAGTGGGATTTCTCAACAGGAAGCTACTTCTCTGGGTTCTAGAAACAGCGATGACAAAATGCCTTGGCATATCACAGCAAGAGGAACTCTGAGACAGTATCACTGGGAAGCCCCACGCTCATAGTGGCAGACTCTACTGGATGCCTGAATCAGGGCCCCCTCCTTGCCCCTTCTTGACTGCCTCCCGTCACACCAGCTACCGAGTAGGTTCCTCTCTCTCCCAGGTTCCCACGCAGTCACAGGTGGCGTGGGACTCTGATGAGCACAAGTGGTAGAGGAAGCATTTTGGGCTGGCCTGGCCTGAGGTCCAGTGATGGCTGGCCCTCTCTCTGCTTTCCTCTCCTTCCTATTGTGGGCAGAGCTGATGGCAGAAAGCCTCTCACCACCAAGATGCAACCATCCTAAAGATGAAAGCCAGGCCAATAGGGGTAACAAAAGCGGGAAACTGGGGTAGGATTTGCAGGGGCACTACAGAACACTTGAACTGTGGTCACTACCCACCCCTGGAGTTTTGGTGATTTGAGGGGAAAAAAATAAAAATGTCTGCTTGTTCAAGGCACTGTTGGCTGGGTTTTCTGGTGGTTGGAGACAAACACCTTCTGAGTGCTCCCTCTCTGGGCACAGTAAAGTGAGGGTACAGTCACCAGGTATGTTCTTCCCATGCAGGAGCTGGGGAGCAAAGATTCTTATCTTCAGAAGTTTTTACTCAGAGTCCTCTGAGGTAGGTACTATGACCTCTGCCCAATAAATGTCCCTCATAGCCCTTCTCAGACATTACCGAGAGTCCTCCAGAAAACAAAACTTCCCCATGTGAGACCCGCTGATCAAAAGCTGTGAGGGAGGACTGAAGAGATTGCTTGTCAGGCAAAGCACTTGCTTGCAAAACTTGACAGCCCAAGGTTCAGTTCCCCAGTACCCATAGAAAGCCAAACGCACAAAGTGGTGTATGTATTTGAAGTTCATTTGCAATGGCAGGAGGCCCTGGTGTGCTCATTCCCTTTCTTTTTCTCCCTCTCTCTCCTTGCAAATAAAAAGATAAAAATATTTTTAAAGCAGTGATGGATTCTTGAAGGGTAAGCATGCGTAGGAGTGGAAAACATCATCAGTGGTCAGGATTTCCATTCAGAAATTTTACTTGTTAACATTAAACCTTTCAAAGTAAAATATACATTTTTACATCCAAAGGAGAAATTTCCTGACATGAGAGGGGAAAATCCAGAAAAGATGAATGCCTCATGGGAATGAGGGTCGGTGGCTTGGGTATGCACATGGGAACGTCCTGTGGGTGGGTTATAATGGCAATGGAGCAGTGCCTCACACCCTTGCTTCAGAGTGTGCACAGAGGCAAAGGGTGGGGCACCTCTCTCCTCAGCAGCGCTTCCTGACTGCTAAGCTGGGGCATGAAGGCTAGGTGTAGCATCTATGAGACAGGCATCCCAGGAGGCTGGGGATCTGGTCAACACAAGAGCATCTTGGGAATGGTTTTCCTTCATGTGAACTCAGAACTATCTCTGGAGGATCCCTGTAGCTTCACATGCCAGTCCATATAGTTTGCGAGGACCTGTCCCTGGTCTGGGTGCTGGAAATGAGATGAGATTGAGAGAAAGCCAATTGTCATATCCCATCCCCTGACCACCAAATTTGCTCCAGAGTTGGGCCCTGACCTGGTCTGACCTACCTGCAGACAGATCCTGGCACCAGAAGGAGCATAAGTATAGACAGGGGATATGGAGGTTAGAGAGCCACTGTACAGGTGACCAGGTGCCCTGTCTGAAGGCAGAACAGGAAAAGGAGGGAAGATCCTCCCTGGTCAGATCCTGCTAACATGCCTTGATGATGGCTTTAGCAGGAAGCTGGTACCACCCAGGGCTCCTCCCTTGTAAGGCAATTAATATCAATATATTCCCGTTTTCACTTGAGGCAGCTCCCATCAGGGCTTCTGTCACTCACCAAGTCAAGCCTGGCCAGTAGAAGACAGAATGGCATCACTGAAGGTGGTTTACCTCTTGTGACTCTGCCCAGTTTAATTAAAAATACCTTTCGTGGGCTGGAGAAATGGCTTAGCGGTTAAGGTGCCTACCTGCAAAGCCTAAGAACACCTGTTCAAATCTCCAGGTCCCATGTCTAGCCAGACGCAATGTCGCACATGCACACAAGGGGGTGCACGCATCTGGAGTTCGTTCACAGCGGCTTAGAAGCCCTGGCATGGCCATTCTCTCTCTCTCTCTCTCTCTCTCTCAAATTAAAAAAAAAAACCTTTTCATAAACGGTCATTGTGTTACTTACTTTTCTCCTTGGTGTGATAATTTGCTGACCAAGAAAAAAAAAAACCTTGAGGAAGGAAGGAAGGACTTATTTTGGCTCATAGTTCACGAGATCAGTGCATCATAATGGAAAAGGCATAGTAGTGAAGGTTTGGAGGCAAAAGTTTGAGGCATTTGATTATACTGCATCTGCAATCAGGAAGGAGAGAGAGGGAAAAGAAGGAGAGAAAGAAAGAAAGAAAGAAAGAAAGAAAGAAAGAAAGAAAGAAAGAGAGAAAGAAAGAAAGAAAGAAGAAAGAAAGAAAGAAAGAAAGAAAGAAAGAGAGAGAAAGAAAGGGGAAGGAGAGAAAGAGTGAGAGAACGCATGAGCAAGCGTTGTTCACTTACTCCTTATATTTTTTCAGCCTGGGACCCCAGCCTATGGAATGGTGCCACCACACATAGGATGGGTCCTCCTACCTCACTTAATCTAATCTAGAAAGTCCCTCAGAGACATGCCCAGGGATTTGTCTTCTAGGTGATTCTGAGACCCTGAGCAGAGGAACTTTCCTCTTGGAGTCTCCATCTCTTCACCAGAAGGGAATCTGATGATCTCTCCATCACTGAGTTGCCAGTACAGTGTAGCTGGCAAACAGTCACACATGGGAGTTGCCACCCTCATTGTCGTTGTCATCATTCTAGCCACAGAGCTCTCTTCGATTCTCTCATTTGTTAAGCCACTGCAGAGCAGAGCACAGACCACACAGCCTGCTGATCTCAGTGCCGGCTTCCTAACAGCAGTCAAGCAACACCCAGTTCAATGTTCCAGTAACTTGATACATGCAAGAATTTTTTTCCAGGGCTGGAGAGATGGCTTAGCAGTTAAGGCATTTGTCTGCAAAGCCAAAGGACCCCTGTTCGATTCCCCAGGACCCACTTAAGCCAGCTGTACAAGGTGGAACATATATCTGGAGTTTGTTTACAGTGGCTGGAAGCCCTGGCACGCCCATTCTTTCTTTCTTGCTCTCTTTCTCTCTCTCTTTCTCTGCCTTGTTTTCTCTCGCAAATAAGTAAATAAATAAATAAATAAAAATAATTTTTTTTCCAAGTGATCCCCTAAGAGAACAAGAGATGGCATTCATTCAATCATTCATTCACTCATTCGTTGGTACATCCCACCGTACGTTACATACAGTGGATGCTCGGCTTTCTTGGCAATCAAATATTGTTGGTAGATAAGGAATGACTTGAGTGAACCCCAGAGCCTCTGTATAGTGTGATGGCATTTGAGTAGGACTCGGGCCTCCGAATGTGACATGCTCATTCCTTTCCCCAATTCAATGTCGGTGTACAAATGCCAAAACAGCTCCATCTAGAACTCGGCTTCATAAATAAATAATCAGTCAGACCCAAGTTGGACTCAATCAAGAAAGGCTTTATGTAAAGCAGATTAATGACATTTTGATGAACTTTTCAACTCAATTTGAAAAGCCATGCTACGTTAACCACGGTTTCCAATTACTCTTTGGGTGAAAGTCTGGGTGAAGTTAAGACCCATCGCAAGTACAGAGAGGTGATGACTAAAGCCATAGTCAAGATCCTTTCTATGTTCACGGTCAAGGTCAAAAGCAACTGACCCAGCCCAATAGGATGCATTGTTTCTTCAGGGAAACACACCTGTTCTGATATGTTCAAATGGAAGCTTCATTTGATGTTCGCCTAAAAAAATAATTAAATATGGGAAACTTAGGATAAAGGGAAGAGGCACTTCCTTCTACTAAACCTGCCTCAGCTTCCCTTCTTTATAGGTCACTATGTAGGTGGATCAGTTGCCTTCAGGCACTCTCACTTTATGTAGTACCAGACACTACAGAAACCATGGCTGTCACTCTTCCCTGTAAGGAACCTCCAGTCCCCTGAGGGCAGAACCTTTGTCAACTTTGTTCAATGTTGTGAAGCCACTGAATAAAGTGGGACTTGATCTCATTCATATTTTTAAATGGTCCATGTAAGCTCTAAGTAAATATGAGTTTGATTTCTGGAATAATATAATAAAGGACAGACAAGATTTTTCCTTTCTAATGTTGGCCCTAGGTGGAATGGTTAGCAGACAGTCTCAAGATTTTTGTGGGAATCTGAGTGACTCACCTGATTAATATCATTTTGATCATTTTTTAAAAAATTATTTATTTGCAGGGCTAGAGAGATGGCTTAGCGGTTAAGAAGCAAGCCTGTGAAACCTAAGAACCCTGGTTCAATTCTCCAGGTCCCACATAAGCCAGATGCATATGGTAGTGCAGGTGTCTGGAGTTTGTTTGCAGTGACTAGAGGCCCTGGCACACCCATTCTTACTCTCTCTCTCTTTCTTCCTCTGTCTCTAATAAAAAAATAAATAAATAAATACATAAATAAAATCTTAAAAAGATAAAAAAAATTATTCGCAAGCACAGAGAGATAGAGAGATAGACAGAAAGAATGGGCTCGCCAGGGCCTCCAGCCACTGCAAACGAACTCCAAATGCATGCACCACTTTGTGCATCTGGCTTCACATAGGTACTGGGGAATCAAACTCGGGTCATTAGCCTTTGCAAGCAAGCACCTTAAGTGCTAAACCATCTCTCCAACCTAATTTTGGTTACTCTTTGACATTCCAACTTAATCAAGTTCCATGTGGCAGAGCGGAGTGTGGGAAGTGGTGGCATGACTTGGATGATGATGTTAACAGTTCACATGACGTCTTAGCCATAGCTTCTCCAAAAACATAGAGAATTGAAAAGCCCCATGACCCAGGGCTCAAAATGAGCTTTCAGCAGTAGACAGGACCTGCAGTAATAGATTGCAACTTTTTAAGCAACTCTTTTCCTGTATATGGATTTTTTATTGAAACATTAATATATGAACAGACAGGAATTTGATTGTGTTCCCTTCCCTTGATCCTCTTTTGTCTCATGTCTCCTCCCCCTCATCCTCTGAGGATCTGCCTCTTTCAAAATAGTCCTTTTCTGTTTTTTTCTTTTCTTTTCTTTTTTTCTTCTTCCTTTTGTGTCCTCTGTCTTGCATGTCAAAATGTTGATAAGCTCAAAACTGTGCTGGTCTTGTGGGGGTATCTGTACCCACTGTGGGGAATGCATATGTCAGTTCATGTGAAGAAAGTACCCCAGAGTGTGCCTAGGCACCCTAGGCCTCTTATATTCTTTCTGCTCCCTCTTTCACATATGTTCCTTGAGCTTTGGAGGTCATGATAGAAATCCCCTATAATGTTGAGCTCCTGGAAGCCTATTATTTTCTTCTTTCTACTTCTCCTCAGCATCCACTGCCATCTCCCTAGAGAAGGCTCTCTGGTTAGCAGTGACAGCGGAACTCAACTTCTTTTTTTGACTATCTCTGCAATGCTGTCTGAGCCCTGGTGGGTGTGATAGAGATGACTTGACCAGTGCTAAGTCCTGGGCTTTCTTTCATTGTAATTTTAATGAATCTTAGGTCTCCGTGGTATTTGCAGCTTGTGCCCTGAAAGCCATCTGTATACAGATTAAAAAAAAAAACTTATATTTTATTTATTTATTTGAGAGAGGGAAAGAGAGAGAATGGATACGCTAGGGCTTCCAGCCACTGCAAACGAACTCCAGACTCATGCGCCCCCTCCTACCTTGTGCATCTGGCTTACATGGGTCCTGGAGAATTGAACCAGGATCCTTTGGCTTTGCAGGCAAACACCTTAACTGCTAAGCCATCTCTCTAGCCCTGTATACAGATTTTTAAAGAACAGTTGACCACCCACAACAAAGTAGAGAACAAACATGTCCTGTATGATCCCTATGCCATGCCACACATGCAATTCCTCCCCCACTATCAGCATGGCCCACCCGAGTGGTTCATTTCTTACAACTGACGTTCACATACACTGATGCACTACCATCATCCAAAGTGTACAGTCTACATCAGGGTTCACTCTTGATGTTGCCCATCCTATGGATTGGGACATATATCCTTCTCACAGTACCAGACTGTCTGGGTTCTTGTGTTTGCTAAGCCCACTGCAGAGCTGATCACAAGCTGTGACCTGCTGTTCTCTCAGCACCCCCAAATCCTCTGTGTTCTACCTTATCATGGAGACCCACAGATATCACTTCATCTTAGCCGTCTCTGTAGCCTTGAATTTTCCAGAATGTCATCTAGTTGGCATCATAGAGGATTTAGTTGTTCCAGGTTGGCTTCTCTCACACTGTAATAAGCATTTAAGACTCCTCATGTCTTTTCTTGGCTTGCATGTTCATTTCTTTTTAATATTTTATTTGCATGTGCCGCCTTGCGCATCTGGCTTATGTAGTGGGTACTGGGGAATCGATCCTGGGTTCTTAGTTTTCACAGACAAGTGCCTTAAATGCTAAGCCATCTCTCTAGCCCAAGTGTTCATTTCTTTTTAGTGCATATTGCACTTTCTTGTACTGAAGGATTTTTTCTAAAAAACATTTCTCTTTCCAGAAAATTGGTTTCACTAAGCTTCATCTATCAAATATCTCTCTGAAATATTTCTAGTACTTCCTGACCTCTGATCCATTGTGCCTAGAAACCCTCCTCCTCCTCCCAGCCCTCCACACTTTACATGTTAAAGCAAAATTTAAAATTCAAGTGCTCACAGGGGCCAACTCAGAGCACAGGTGGTTGAAGCAGCCTGGTTGTATGACAGGATGACAGCCTTGACCTGAAGTCCCCATGTCCAAAATGCGTGAGCATTGTAGGATTGCTCTGAGTCATTTGTACCCAAACCTCTTCTCATATGACATTATTTGGCAGAAAAACCTGCCCAGGATAGATGAGTGTGAATATTCATACTTCTTACTATTGTGTGATTGACTATGGAAGTACTGCTTGAGATACCGCTGGGGAGGAAAATCAATAGATACATGCTCTGTTAACACATTATAACATTAAAATATGAATTCTGGGGCTGGAGAGTTGGCTTTGTGGTTAAGGCATTTGCCTGCCAAGCCTGAGGACCCAGGTTCAATTCCTTAGTACCTACATAAGCCAGATGTACAAGGTAACACACCTGGAGTTTGTTTGCAGTGGCTAGAGGCTCCAGTGTGCCCATTTTCTCTATCTGCCTATTTCTTTCTTTCTTTCTTTTCTCTAAAAAATAAAAAAAATTAAGAAATATGAATTCTGGGTTGGAGAGATGGCTTAGCAGTTAAGGCACTTGCTTGTAAAGTCTAAGAACCCATGTTGGACTCTCCAAATCTTATGTAAACCAGATCCACAAAGGTGAGGCAAGTGCAAGGTTACACATGCCCACTAGGTGGCACAAGCATCTGGATTTTAATTGCAGTGACTGAGGCCCTGATGCACCAATTCTTTCTCTCTCTAAAAAAATTCTTTTAAAAAAAGAAATGAATTCCAAGACACATTTAAACTGAATTTTGGGTGAAGAGTCACAGACCTATTGAGGGCATGGTGGAGACTTTGGAAAAGCGAACATGAACTCTCCATGAAGCTGTATGCATCTGCCCATTGCTGCCAAGAAAGCAGGTTTGCATGTTACCTTTGGAAAGAGACTGAAGATCAGCAGACCACTGGGCTCTGTCCCTGCTGTTTGTCCCACAGCAGCCATCCTATTAATAGCTCCTGTGATGACTCATTTTCACCCCCAGCTTAATGGGATGTGGGATCGCTTAGGAGACACACCTACGGGGTACCTTTAAGAGAGTTGTCAGTGAGCATCAACTGAGAAGGACTGACTCACCCTATCTACGGGCAATCACATCCCAAGGGCTGGGCTTCCAGATGGATGACAAACAAAGGGGAAAAAAAAAAGTTGAATACTGGAATTCCTCTTTCTGTATGACCCACTGCCGTGCCTTCTCCACCATGAAGGGCTGTACGTCTCTGAACTGTGTGCTAAAATCAAGCCTTCTTTTTTTGTCAGGTATTTGGCCACAGTGCTGAAAAAGAAACTAATACATCCCCTGTGCTGGGCTCATCCACTTGTGGCCTGCCTGGGATGCTATCATCTTCATATTGCCTTGTCCTATAGGTGATGGGCTTAACTGTATCCCACCAAAATCCTATGCTGAAGCCTAATTCCCGCTATGTGAATATTTTGAAGGCTTTTAAAAATGTGACTCAGGTTTAATGAGGTCACATGGCTGGAACCTTAATTTGACCTATGCCTTCACAAAAGGAACAGATGACTGATACCAAAGTCTCCTACTCCCACACACACCAGCCTCTCTTTCTCTGATCACACAGGAAAGCCATGTGAGGACACAGTGAAGAAGTGGTCATATACAAACTAGGAAGAGGCTGCACAAGAAACGAACCTGCCAGCAACTTGAAACTTGGATTTCCAGCCTGGGAAACTATTAGAGAATAAATCTCTGGAGGTTGGGAAGATGACTCAGTGGTTAAAGATGCATGATTTCAAAGCCTAGGGCCTGGATTCAATTCCCCAGCACCCAGATAAAACCAGACCCAAAATTGATGCAAGCATCAGCCATACATTTGCAGTGGCCAGAGACCCTAGTAGGTACACACGCACACACACACGTATACACACACACACACACACACACAAATAAAAGTATTTTTAATATTTTATTTATTTATTTGCAAGCAGAGAGAGAGAGAAAGAGAGAGAATATGGGCATGCCAGGGCCTCTAGTCACTGTAAACGAACTCCAAATGCATGTGCCACTTTGTGCATCTGGTTTTACATGAGTACTGGGGAGCCCAGACATATTTTTTTCTTTCTTATTCTATTTTTTTTTTTTCTGGTAAGAAATCTTACACATCCTAAGTCATAGGTGGGAGATGTCTGTTGTCCAATGGCAGCTTGACTGGGACAATCCAGTTCTAGCATCTTTAGCAAGTTCTTTGTCTCTAGCTCCTACTCTTCCTTTATTCCCACCATGATCCTCCACACCACTTGACACAAATGTGTACATACATACACTCACATACACACACTCATAGGCATTGGGGAGTGCAAGGCAATATGGAATTAACCAAAAGCTCTTTAAGAGAGAAAGAGAGAGAGAGAAGAAATACAGATACAAGGAAGAAAGTAGAACTAAATTGGGTTTTGTGAGGAAGGGAGTCAGCCTACCTAATGAGCATTCATTTTAGGCCAAACCTTGGGAAAAATGAAGCCATGCCTGGTACATCTTGAGTGGCATGGTTCCACATTCTCAGGTTCCAATTTCAGTCCCTCCAACCACAGCTCCAGTTTCCTCAGCTATAACTGGAAATTTATAAGCCAACCTCTGCAGCACAGACATAAGGAATAAATGCACTGACAGTCAGTAGATAAGTGAATACGTAGTTCTGATGACGTGGCTGTTACTGTTAATAACAATACCACGTGATCTGTCACTTCTTGTTAAGCAACAGAACTGACTTGTAGTTGATCACATAATGTCTCAAAACATTTAACTTAAGGGTGGCTGTGAGACTCAGCCACATGAGCCATGTAGTAGAAGTCTGCAAAGGATTACTACTGTTAAATGATGTTCTCCTTTGGACTTTTGTTTGTTTGTTTGTTTTTCTAGGTAGGATCTTGCTGTAGCCCAGGCTGACCAGAAATTCATTATGTAGTCTCACACTAGCCTCGAACTCACAGCAATCCTCCAACCTCTATCAAGTGCTGAGGTTAAAAGCGTGCGCTACCATGCCTGGCCTGGAATATTTTGTCAAAAATGCAAGCTTATTGGATCATGAAAGAAAGGACACATAATGAGGTTAACTGACTGAATGTCCCTATGCAGGTTGGGGGCAGAGGCAGGGGATCAGATTCTTGGAGCCCAGGAAAAAAAAAAAAAGGTGTCTAGTGGGATTTCTGCTTCCCACTCTAGTCAGCTAAGGTGTCTGACATGCAGGCTTCTCGTGGGACTTTGCAATTTCTCAGTGCCTGTGCAAGTCACTTCATCCTCATTTTTTCTCATCTGTAAAATGGGAATAATCATATTAGCTACATTAAGAGTTATTTGTGAAAATTAAATGAGTTGATCTGTGTAATGAGGGAAAGGCCTGGCACCTTTGGGTGGCCAGAACTTTTAGCTATCGTTATGTGACATCATGCAGCCTTGCCTGGGGCTAGCTAGGTACACATTACAAGGACTCACTCAGCTTGAGGTCTTGGAGAACTCTCCATCTGCTGTTACGGGGTCCTGGCTGATTGGGGGTCATCTCAGGAATTGATTATTTTCATTTTTAAGAACTTCGCCTTCCCTGCCCTTTGCTGCCCTCAGCAACACCCTGAAATCTGCTCTGTGATTATCACAGGATAAACGCTTTTATCATGAAAAGTTTTGCTGGAGAAAGCGCCCACTGCGCTTCTCCCTGCCGGCTTTCCGAGGCACCCCGGGATTCTGTCCACACTCTCACAAAGACGGAGATTATCGCTCTCTGTGAAGGGTTTAAAATCCTACAAGCCAGCCATGCAAGTGACCAGTATCAGATTATGATAACAAGATCATGTTCAGTTATAAAAACAAGTGTCTAAACTTTTCTCATGTCACTTTCTCCCGGGTCCCTTCTGAGAGGGGCTCCGCTCATTTTGAAGGTTGCGCTTTGAACTGAATTCATGGGGTATTTGCATAAGAAGATTTGAAGGGGAAGAATGGCTGCCACTGCATCTGCCCATTAATATGCCTCCTAATTCGGCACATTGTAAGCCTATTGACAGCTCACAAAGGGCTCAAATTCAAGGACAGTTATCCTGCGGCCATTGTGAGAACTTCAATTCAGCGAATATGTTCACTCGAGGAATACAGTTGTTACAATTAGATATTTTTCATGAAACATCATAAAGAACTAATGACAGCCAGAAACACAATGCTGTAACCACCACCAAAAACCACTCAGAACTCCATGAGCCGCCTGGCTGGCTTTACCCTCTCCCTCACTCATAATCTCCTCTGCCCTTGCTCTCCTAGATGCAGCCGGCTGGCTGGTGATGGATAGAGATCTCCAATACAAAGCCACATTTATCTCGCTTGCTAAATTTAAATAAAAAGCAAAATGAAATAAGCAGGTCTCAGCAGAAGACAGGCAACCCACATTGCTGGCATAAATAGTGGTTAATTTAATCCTGTTTATGAAAAAACATCACAGTCACCTCCGAGGGGGCACCAGAGAGGCAGTATTTTACAGTAGCAATGAAATATTTGAGAGAAGAAAGCTTATCTTCTTGCAGGGGTAGAGAAAATATGTTTATGCAGATCTAGGGAAATTTAAAGCAGGCAAGAAAGCAAGGCTAAAAGTGACCGTGTTTAGGCAGCTGGGAATGAGGTGGGTAGTTCAGTGCCCGAGTTGCCTGCTTCATGAGGGGACTCACACAAGGACCTGGTGTGGAAGACAAGCTGTTCTGGGGAAGACCACAGGGACTTTCTCAGAAACCTAGGCCTGAAATGCTGTTTCCAGCAGGGGTGTCTGTGAGCTCCGCATGTCCAGGGATGCCGGGGCCTGGGGACATTGTCTCCACATTGTGTTCAACCCCAGCTCTGCTGCCTATTGTCACAGGGGCCCATCTAGCCCCTGGTCTGAGCACCGCTTGTATTTTTTCTCCTTCTAGGGTCCTCAGAAAAGACATCAAAGCCCAGAGAGATGTGCTTTTGGCTTTGTTTGGTGTCTGATTCTCAACATGTGGTTTCCCGGGCCAAACTTCGGCACTTTTAACCTATTCTGTTCAGCTTAGGCCAGGGCTGTATTTGAGCATTAGGGAAACTATAGTAACCGATAATCTGCCTGTCGCTGAAAAGAAACTATGTATCTTGTCACACAAGAGCTGTCGGTCGATCATCGTCCTAGACGAGACCCTTTAAGGGCTCCCAGCTTTCTTCCCTGGGGCTCAGCCTGTACCACTGAAAAGGCCTCAAACCCTTTGCCTTTCTGCCACTGAAGACCCGTGTTCATGTTCATTTATATTTAACAAATACGCCATTGTCCTTTGCAACATATCAGCATTTGATTATCTATTACAAATGTTTTCATCAAGTCAGAAATGAGACCTCATAACAAAAGGGGGAGAAACCCTTTGGAGCTGAGCAGAGGTCCAACAGAGGCTGGGATTTTCTTGGTGTGATATTTAGGTTCTTTGACACATCAAGCAGACCTCTTGCACATAACTGCCGGGGGGGGGGGTAGTACAGAGGTTTCCCATTGCAGGATCTGACTATGGGATGCAAACATGCAAATCCTACATCTAGCTTTTACTGCTGTGCAAACCTGAATGAGTCTCTTGAGGTCTCTGAACTTTCTGTTAAAACAAGGATAATAACAGGCCCTACATGGAAGGCCTGTTGGGAGGATTAGCTGAGCTAATCCCTGTGACAGTACAGGCCTGGCACTGAGCAAGGATGCACAAGGGGTCAGCTACAGGTGTTGCTTCATAGGTATATTAATGAGCGTGGCAGACATGGTAGAGTGGGGGCGGGTGCATCCATGTCTAGGATCCGACTGGACACACAGCTGTAGTAACCACGATCATCTTTTCTGATGTTCTGTCTCATTAGTGAAATACATCTTAATTACCAAAATAACGAAAACAAGAGTGAAATGTAGAGCACAGTGAATGTAAGGAGAACTTCATCCTTTGGAGCCACGTGGGGCAAAAGATTGGGCAGCATGCAGGATCCCAGGAGATGCTTAGTCTAGGAGCCATGTAAGTGTGGCTCTGATGAGCAAGGAACTTCCTGCCTGGCCTGGAATCCACCTGCTGCTGACACTGCCATTGGCTGAAGTTTGGTCTCCAGGCTACAGAGCTTCCAAGCGCAGAGAAAACCTTCATGCTAGTCCATAGTGTGAGCTCCAAGCAGGGGTCCTGTGGCAGAGGTCCTCTTTGCCCTCCCTCAACTGATTGATGGCATCCTTCCTTGTTCAAAACCCCTGCCCTGGCCTTGTGTTCTGTTTGTTCCTCATTAGAAAGAACCTTTGGTTTTCTGATCTTGCAATTGAGTGATACAGAAATGTGTCTGTAGTTCTGATAGGGGCATCTAAGTCCCTAGCATTTACTGGCTGTCTATTTTGAGTCCAGCCTAAGAATCTTACACTGTATCAACTCACTTAACCTTTGCAACAATGCTCTGGTTGGGGCTAGGAGAATCAGCATCCTCCCCATCTCCCCGGGTAAAAAAGCTGACGGAAATAATGTAACTTATGCAGACCATTCAACTATGAAGGAACAGAGCCCAGATCGGAATTAAGTCCACATAGAAGAGCCCAGTCACATCACATGCACACACATGCATGGAACCAAGCAGCACTGCCTGTTGTTCTGAATGAACTCTGCCTGGCAGACACCTTGCCCTGCCAGTATTTTCAAATGCCTTTTGCATTTTGATGGCTGTGTAGGACTCCACTGTATGAATATATCACCGTGCGGATAGCTTGTTTCCAGTTTGTTACTTGGGTAGACTCCTTGGAGAGGGTTGGCTAACAACAGTCACTCAAGTTGCATGCATAATCATAAAGTCTTCCATCCTAGCTGGCTCAAAGTCTTGTTGTGTGAAATCCAACAGAGTAGACCAGAACCCTTCCCCAACCCTCTGGGTGAGCAATAGTCAGGCCTCCAAGACCACCCTCCCCCCCAGGGTGATGTCCACAACTGGCAGTCCAAGCCTGTACCTTTCCGACCTTGAACACACAAGGTAAATCCATCTTGGTATCTTTCTTGTAATCAAATGTAATGTTTAAGCATGACCTTGCTGCCTGGCATGGGAGAAAGAGAGCAACTTCATTTCACTCTTACTCTATTCCATTGTCCCAGTACAGATTTGACTAAAGACTTCATAATCAGAGAGGTCCTGGCGATCAGCCCATCCATCCATCTGCACAGGTTAGACATGGCTAGACTGATGCACAGAGAGGGTCAGCAAGTAGCCCAAGGTCACTGACTGTTTACATGGCCAAGCTGACACAAGAAAAGACCTGCGACTCTTGTCACACATGCATTTCACAAAGGTGCATCAAACATCTACTAGATACCAGCACTGAGCTGAGCCCAGGGTCCAGAGTAAGCTGAGGAATCTATTCTAGAGAATTTAAGATCCCATAGGAGAGACAGACACACAAGGAAACAGGATCCAAGCACCAGGGCAGGAAGGTGGGTGAGGTGGTCAGTGTGGGGCCAAAGCACAATGCCACAGATTGGGGGAGCTCGCCACAGAGATTCCCTCTCACTATCCTGGAAGCTGAAGTCCAACAGTGAGGTGCCATCTGCTCCGGCTTCTGGGAGGGGTTGTCTTCTTTCATCTTCTTTGTGTGGTCTTCAACGCATGTGTATGAAACACAGCAGCTCGTTCTCTCTCTCCCTTTGTCTACAAGGACACATACAAGCCCATTCAGATTAGGACTCTATCCTTATGACCCCATCAACCTGACCTTTTGATCTTTTGAGACAGGGTCTCCCTATGTAGCCCAGGCTGGCCCCAAACTCCCACTCCTTCCTCAGCCTCTTCCTGAGTACTGGGATTGCAGGCATGTCACTACACCCATTTTTCTTTAACCTTAATTTTTCTCCCTAAAGATCCTATCTCTAAATGCAGTCCTTCTGGGATTGGAATTTTATCAGATAAATTTTGGAGGGATTCAGCCCATAGCAAAATGACGACAGTCACAATAGCTTACATTTCTAAAGAGCATCGTACACACTGAGTTTCGTGCTATGCACTCTGAGTGCATTGCTGACTACATCATCAAGTCGCTGAAACAACTATAATCATCTCCATGGCATAGATGGCGAGCAAGGCTTCAAGAGAGGTTCAGTATCTTGCCTAAGGACGCACAGCATGCTGAAGGCCTCCTCTCGATCATGGCTTGGGAGCGGGTGGGAAAGCCTCAAGAAGAAAGAGACACATGACAGAAATATTGGAATAGACTAGTTGAAGGGAATGGCCTCTAGCCAAGGCCACCCTGGGCTTCCTCTCCCTAGTCTCAAGGAACCAAGACATATTTATTTCTCCACCCACTTCTTCCTTTAAAAAGTTCCTAGCTGCAGCCACCTTGGGACAAAGCTGCATTTGCACGAAGTCCTTGGGCTCCAAAGTTAAGTTGGCTTGTTAAGTGCTTTCCCAGCCGGCCCAACACCCCCTGGCAACTGGCTGCCTTCTGCTTTTGACAGCTTGGCATATTTGGCCATTTACTGGGTGCATGTGAAGATCAAATGGGTTAAGATTCTTCTCTTTAAACAGCAGGGAAAAGAACATCAAAAAGGTGTACATTTCATTTCCCCAGTTTTGATTAAGTCAAGCATGAAATGAAATGTAATACCGTCAAGTGGCCGTGGCCAGGGTTTACACCATTGATGTCGTTACTTCTGCTTCAGGAGGTCCAATCAGCCTTGGGCAAGGCAAACGAGCTGACGGAGTTTTAGGGTGGCCAGATGGACGGGGGTTTACCATGGTTGAAAAGGCGGCTTAGTGCTTGCCTCTTCAAGCCAACTGTGTGAAATTCTGGTGTGGCCCTTCCCCTCCCTCTGGCTGGCCCTCCCACAGCCGACCTCCTCTCCTTGTCTCTCTGACCATTCTGTTCTTTTGAGACCTAGACCACAGGAGCCTGTGTGTGCAGGCCACACTGCTCCATTTGAGGCCGAGGCTGTTCTGCCTGCAGTTTCTCCTGCTGCATCAGGATCCCTCCCATCCCACCACCCAGGGTCTACGGGAGTGGGTTGGTCCTAAGAGGAAGGAATTCAAGGAAGAAGAAAAGAGATCTGAATCCTCCATGGATCTCTCTAGAACTGAGGAACAAATGACCACTGCATGGGCTTGATGGCGACTCCATATCTCAGGCATGGTTCTGGGCTCTGAAAATGTAAACTGTCACCTGGCTGCATTTGCTCTAGCTAAATCCCATGAAGTCAGCTCCAGGTGTTAAATAAAGATATAAAGCTGGACGTTTTGGTGTATGCCAGTAATCCCAGTACTTGGGAGGATGAAGCAGGAGGATCATGAATTTAAGGTCAGCCTAGGCTACATAGCTGGGCTCTGTTTCCAAAAGGAAGAGGAGGTGGACTTACAGGCTACCACTGGGAGCACACCTGACTCAATAAGAATAATAGACAAACTTTTCACAAGGAGAAAAACTTCTCTGTTGACCCAAAGCCCACTTTGTAAAGCCCACGGAATGATTTCCTATGTTAAAATAATGCAATAGGGCTGGAGAGATGGCTTAGCGATTAAGGCACTTGCCTGAAAAGCCAAAGGACCAAGGTTCTATTCCCCAGGACCCAAGTAAGCCAGATGCACAAGGTGGTGCATGCGTCCGGAATTCCTTTGCAGCGGCTGGAGATGATGAAACTGAAAATGGTGAACATATCCAAGAGTGCCTTTAGAAAGGCATTTGGAGTAAAAGTTATATTTAATGTGAAGGGTGGAAGTGCTTTATACATTTGGTAGAACTTGAAGGAGGCATTCACAGATTCATAGCTTTGTGGAAGATGTATCCAAGCCATGGCCTGAGGACCACACGAGGCTTAGGATAACTATGGATGTAGCCCAAAACAGAATCATAACCTTACTTAAAGCATTAAGATTATCTATCATCTATCTATCTATCTATCTATCTATCTATCTATCTATCTATCATCTATCTATATGCATACCTATATTTGTAACTGTATTGCACAGTTCTCAAGTGTAAACTTTGAAGATGATAATTTTGTGTCTCAATATCAAAAAGTTACACACCTGTGCTTGGACCTGGTGCAACTGGAAAACAGCTCTGAGCGGTAGCAGGCTGACATTTCCTTCTCACGACGATATGTATATGTGTGGGTACAGGTGGAAGTGAGAGTGGGTAGTACTGAGCTGAAAACAGCCCATTTTCCAGAAGTACCTTCCAGAAGGTTCAGCTGAAAACTGCAGGATCTCAGCAGCTGGAGGAGAGAAGCAGGGCTCTGGGAAGAACATAATGGAATCCTTAATGCCGCTAACAACCCCTGCTGCTGACTGTGGTAAGTAGATGGTATGAAAAAAGTAAGAGGCCCTTTCCTTCCCAGCACCAGTTTATGGGCCAGACCATTGTTCCTTAACACCCCAGGTTAGCTTTAAATTGCAAATGATACCTTGAAAAGGAGAGAGAAGTGGGTTTTCGTTTCTTCTCTTCTTCCTCTCCCTTGCTTTCACTTTTCCTCTTTCTCTCTCTCAAAATGATCTTCACTTAAAGAAAATCATTTTAGGCCATAAGAAAATGAAAGGCATTGTTAATGTGGCTCGGACCGTGGCGAACGAAATCCATCATGGGCCCAGGAGCTGAAAGCTATACTCAGGCTGTTTTATTTTGGTCCTCTGGAATTTGGTCCACATGAGAACATAAACAATGCTGAATCCGTACGAATTAATAGGCCGGGTTTGACATATTTCTCTTTGTTTGAAGCCAAACAGGCAGAGACTGGCAGTGTGGGAGGAGGAGAAGGAAGAAGAGAATCTTATTTGATTAAAAAGAAAATCCAATAATTCAGTTGATAGGGGGATTGCGAGCAGCCCACCCCTCTTTACACAAGGCCTGCAGAATCAATGGCCCAACAGCCATCCACCTCCTGAAATCTCATCACTTGCTACGATCAAAATGCTTATTTGAAAAAAAAAATGAAGAAGAAGAAGAAGAAGAGAGAAGGGGAAAAAAAGGTCTCCATAGGATTGTTTGCAATCTGTGAAGTGCCTCGGCGACTGACATGAAAATGCTGGAAGCTGGAAACCTACTCCCAGGCAGAGGCCTTCCCTGTCACCTTGGTGTGTGAATAATTGTGCCTTTTGCATACGCCTTGTCATCAGCAGCAGGAATGAGGGGGCCCCAAGGACCGCCCTGGCAGCACGGGTGTTGCACCAGCAGAGTAAATTAAAACACGGATTAGAGCAAGTATGATTGGGGGTGACAAGCAGGGCGGGCACAGCCGCAGAGTGAGCGCCTCGCCCATATGGTCCTGGGGAAGCCGGCGCAGTGTGTTCTGTCCCCAGCCTGCACCAGCTGCCTGTCGGGAAGGGCACTTAGGAGGCCTCAAGTCATTTTCTGGAACTGGGAAAATTAGTTTCCCTTCTTTGCGAGTTCAGAAATACCACCAGCTGCCTCCAGGTACTTGGGGGTTTTTGTGGTGATATGCATTCTCCCTCAGCTGCTTCCAAGTTAACAGGAAGGGATCCAGTGGGTCTCTGAACTCACAGAAGAGACTTCCTGGGGGCCCTCAAGCATGGGAAGTAGGACTCAGATGGCACTTGGGTCAGTCGGGCTGCCATGTTGATGGGTAAGGTGCCAGCACTGTCCCAATGCACTGCTCAGTACGACTTGCCATTACTTACTAGGCACCTCCCAAGTTCAAAGTGCTGGAGCTATATTTCCAGGGCTCACATGAATAGTGGGCAGATGATCCCCTGCCTAAGATGCCCAGAAGGGTTCTGGTGGCGTATAGAGGATGAGTTATAGTTTATTTCCTATTTCTTCCCCAAGTCATTGCCCTAGGGCAAGGTAATGTCTCCATGAAGAAATTCTACCTCTCCCGCTTCCCACAGACACATCTCATAGTGGTCTAGCAGTGGCCCCACATGCATCACAGACACATGATAGGTGTGTGGGTAGGTTGGATCAACCCTACCCATCTTACTGATGAGGAAACTGGATCTCAGATAAGTGCACCAATTTGCCTTAAATGTAGGATGGTCGGAAGTGCCCCTGATTCACCTCTACACTGACAAAACATGGTGTCATACTTGAATGCACCTCACTCAACATGATACATGAATCACACACATGTCACCATAGGATCTCTTGTGTGGACACAAAAGGCAAGAAGTCATGTGTGAACTCCAATGCTGGACAATCACACATTGTACCCCATGGATTTGAGTCCTGCAGAACCTTCAGCATGGGTCACTGGGACAAGGAAATTCCACTTAAGGATTTGTTGAAGGGGACGAGTGAGGCTCAAGATGGTGCATCTTCTGCTGCCAGGGTCTATCACCATGTGGATGCCTGGGGAGAATTTGGTAGTGTTCCCAGATGAACTTGTGGCTGTTCTCAGATCTTCTACCAAAACAATCTGTGGTGCCTTACCATCTCTGAAAATGACAGCTCTGTTCTTCCCAGTTGCTCTTGACTAAAATCGTAGAGTCCCTTCTGCCTTGTTTCATTCCTACCCCATCGTGTGCCCAGTCCACTGGTAAAACACAGCTAGTCCTGTGGCTCCTCACCTGGATTGTTGTGAAAGCCTCCTGTTTTCTACCTGCTTCTACATCACACCCTTTCAACAGATCCAGAACGGCAAATGCTTCTCATATCACCCAGAGTAAAATTCCCTGTCCATCTCAGTTATTACCTCACAGATCTCCATGGTTTACTTCTGGTGAATTACACACACACACACACACACACACACACACACAGAGGACCTTTGCACTTGCTGATCTCTCTGCTGGTTTTCTCTTTCCCCAGACAGTCACATAGTCTCCTGCCTTCAGATCTCCTTTCAAATGCTATCTCATTAGAGAGTTCTTCCTTGGTCCCTCCAAGTGTAATAGCCTGGTCTGTACTACATCCATGTCACTTTCTCTCTTCTATCATGTTAAATTTCTCTCCCTAGCATATATCACCTTGTCTGTTTTATCTAGGACTAGAATCAGAACCTGGTTTACAGAATGTGCCCCCACCAAAAAAAAAAAAAAATCCATAAATGAATGGCTTCTGGAGCTACAGTTGCAAAACAGGTCTAGTTATCAGTATGAGTATGAAGCCAGCACAAGCTGTCCATACATTTTCAGCAGGAACCCTTTCTCTACACCTTGTCTGGCCTTCTCTTCATGGCTTCCTGGCCCACTGGGCTTGCCCCTGGTCTCTGAGTCTGTTTGCCCAGTGCCATACCAGTGAGCTTTGCCCATGTAGTTTTTATGTTCTGGATCACACTTCCCAGTCTACCTACCCCCTTCTCTCCATCCTTTTCTACCACTTATCTGTCTCTTTAACCTTTCCAGTGTTTATACCCATCCCCCACAGCTAGCTCCCATTCAGAAACCCCTGGAAGGTAGAGAGATGGCTCCTGGGATTCCAGACTGAAGTCAGTCCTTCGAACCTTCCCTGCTTATTTCTTCTGAGGCTCAGAGAGGCCAATTGACCAGGCTGGGGTGCCCAGTGAATCCATGGACCTGGAAAGCCAGAGATAGGCTGAGGGCCACATGTGGGGAGGCATATATAGGTGTGTGTGACTGGCAGCAAACAGTTTGTGTGATCCAGAGAGGCTGCTGGGTTGGGGTGAGAGCAAGAACAGTTACCTGGGAAGTTGAAGATACAGAAATGGAATGTGTGGAATGTGTGACTCCTTCATGTGTGTTTAACCCTCACCACCTGAGCCACAGAACTGGGATATGGACACCTAGATGAGATAGGGGTCTTGCACATTTCTGGGAGCCCTTTCAGGCCATGTCTAGAGAGGAGGAGGCTCCTAGAAAAGGGGTGATGTCAAGAGAACCCACCCAACCCATTTTCAGAGGACCTGGCTAAGAGACCCATGGGAATGAGTGTTGTTCTCAGATTCTAAAATTCCATTTCCAGTAGTACAAAAGTTGGAAAACCTTAATCCTTGAATGTCTAAATTCAGAACTATGGTAATGTATTGAATTTAAAACAATTTGCAGGGCTGGAGAGATGGCTTATTGATTAAGGCACATGCCTGAGAAGCCTAAGGACCCTGGTTCAATTCTCCAGGTCCCACATAAGCCAGATGCTCAAGGGGCACACGTGTCTGGAGTTCATTTGCAGTGGCTAGAGACCCTGGAGTGCCCATTCTCCCTCTCCCTCTCTCTCTTTCCCTCTTTCTTTCTCTAATAAATAAATAAATATAAAATCTTTTAAAAAAATGGAGCCGGGCATGGTGGTGCACTCGGGAGGCAGAGGTAGGGGGATCACCGTGAGTTCGAGGCTACCCTGAGACTACATAGTTCCAAGTCATCCTGGACTAGACTGAAACCCTATGTCAAAAAAAAACCAAAACACAATTTGAAGGGACTGAGGAGATGGCTAAGTGCATAAAGCACTTGTCATGCAAGCTTGAGTACTTGAATTTGTTGAATTTGTATACCTAAACCATCAGAAGCCATGGCAGGCTTCTCTTATTCCACCAGACCTAGGGTGAGATAGGAGATGGAAACAATTTCCCAGAAACTCACGGGCCAGCACAGAAGTTAACCAGGAGAAACCCTGCCTCCAATGAGTTGGAAGGCGAAGACCAACTCTACAAAGTTGTCCTCTGATTTCCACACCTGTGTTGTGACACACATAGGCCTCAACTCACATGTGTGAACATGTGAATACAAACATACACATATTATATCTAAATACAATTATCTAATAAAATTGATTAGATCGTCCAAATGCCTGCAATTGCTTGGGAAACATTGTTCAAACTAAAAGAAGGCATGCCAACCAAATACACACCTGACAAGAGGTGAGATCTTGGGCTGCAGGGAGAATGCTTCAAAGAACATAGTGACCAACCTGAAACACACATGACAGACATGTTAGATTAGGCACATCCAATCAAAGTTAACGTGACTGTAGGTGCCAAATACTCTGTGGCTGTGTCAGGGAGCATCCATGCCTGGTCCAGGAAATCCCCACAGAAGTATAGCTGGAGTATAGCTGGAAGTGTGTTATTTACTGTCAAGTGGCTTACACAGCAGATTTGGTATGGGTGTGCTCTGTGACTATGAGTGTGCCTGTGTGTATCACATATATGTAACAGAGCAATGTAAAAAAGTGCTCAAAGCAGATGAATGCATTGGACATGGTGGCTCACACCCATAATCCCAGCACTAGGGAGGCTGATGTAGGAGGCTCACGGTGATTTTAAGGCCAGCCTGGGCTAGATTGACAAACTGCCTTAAATAATAATAATAATAGTAGTAATTTTTAAAAAGTAGGTGAACCCAGGTAAAGGAGGGTGCTTTGTATTGCCTTTAATTTTTGGAGCTTTTCTGTAAGTTTGTGGTGACTTCCCAGTAGAAAGTTGGAAAGTGAAAATTTTCTCATTGTTCAGGAATATGATTTGCACATTAAATTAAAAAGAGAAGTATTAGGGGACATGGTCAAATTGGAATAAAAGACAGGAACTATGTAAGACAGATACTTACAACCAACAAAAAAAAAAAAAAAAAGAATTCTGGCCAGGCATGGTGGTGCATGCCTTTAATCCCAGCACTGGGGAGGCAGAGGTAGGAGGATCGCCATGAGTTTGAGGCCAGCCTGAGACTCCATAGTGAATTCCAGGTCAGCCTGAGCTAGAGAGAGACCCTACCTTGGAAAAAAAAAAAAAAAAGGAATCTGTCCAGTAATGAGCAAGCTTAGAATTTATTGGGTGGTAGTAGTTTGGTACATTTTTTGCTCATTTTGTATTCTTTTTCCTTTCTCTCTTCTTCTCTTCTCTCTCTCTTTTTTACTGCTTGCAAGTCTCCTAAGACTCCAAAAAGTGACATTTCATCTTAAAGCATAGGGACCTTTGGAAGGTTGTTAAAGGCAGCCTGCTCCAATGGCTAGGTGCTTCTAGACAGGAGCCTCTTTGAAGTCCCTCAGCATTCAGAGCTTCACATGTTAATTGTATGCAAAGAAATCAAACACTTAAGCAAACTTCAATCTAAGGAGATTTGCATAAAGGATTAGGGCCCATTGGCCCTCTAAAATACTCTTCCCTCTGAAAATGGGCACGCTGTGTTCTCAGATCCCCCCTCCCAACCTCCAATTTCTTTGTGTCCGCATTGAGGTCGATTTAATCCGGCTTTCTTCATATGCACCTTCTCTCTAAAGCTCTCTGGCCTGTGCTTGGGGAGTGGAGATCACTCTCTTCCCAAACTGAAGGGGGCTTTCCTTTCATTAATTTCTCTAAGAAGATTACCCAGTGCTTGTTTGTTGTTGTTGAAGCAACTAATTTCCCTAAAGCTCTTTGTTTTTCCAACTGGTTTACACTTTAATGCCCTTGATTGAATTTCAACAACAAGGGATCAACTTGACCAACCAACTCTCTTTAGAAAGAAAACAAAAAGGGAGAACTTGGTGCAAACTATTTTAATCACAGCGCTGATGTGTGTGTGTGTGTATGTGTGTGTGTATATACACACATACGGTCATCTAGACAATTTTCAAGAGATGTGTGTCCTAATTTGCATATTATATCATATTCAAGCCTTGTTCCTTTGCTAAAGTCAGGGTGACCTTCAATAAAACTGAATTTCTGCAATCACGGCTGCTGAATGGATGGGACAAATAAACCACAGCACCCAGTTAGTTCCCCAGTCTGTGCACTGGGTTTCCAAGCATTTGGCTTAAGTTTTCTATTCCACTTGTTCTACTCCTTTGTTTCTTTCTAATCGTTCTTGTCTTTCATAGCTGGGGGAATAAAGCAGGTGGTAGGTTGTTTCCAAAGAACTTCAACATATCTATACATTGTGACTGATGAAAGAATTTATTTTTCTTTACTGTGATCTTGTTTGGAAATCCAGTTTTTTTTTTTTTTTTTTTAACCAGGATAATTGTATGGGACCTAAGTGGTAAGCCCCTTCATTCTGATTCACAGCCATTTAAACATTTGTGCCAGTTAATTAACATAATTGGTTTGTTTAATTAGCATGAGGACCGCTGGCCGCTCTCACGCTGGGGGTGCCTCTATTTACTTGGAGATGCTCTCACTGGGCACCCTGAGGACACCAGCCTGCTCCTGGAGGTTGAGTCGGCTTCAGGTCTCTGGAGAGTTTCTGATGCATTGAGCACCTTGAAGATTGACCTTTGAACTTTCTAAGCCGAAAATGCTATTGATATTCTGTACTTTGTTAGAAAGAGAGAGAGATGGGGTGTGGAGATGCCCCAGGCCTGAGTGTAGTGCCCAGAGGGAGGCTGGAAGTTCCTCTCCAAAGGCAGTGGGTGGGGGTTGGGGGTCTCGGACCTTGAAGGACTGACTTCCCACACACATGATAATTTTCTTTAATGAACTAATGATTATCCTAAGAACAATTACGTGTATAGTAGTCAACTACTAGACCCTGGGAGAAGTAAGACTGAGGAGTTCAAACCATCAAGGCTCACAGTACTCCATCAGAGCCTCTCCAGGGGGAAAATGACAGGACAGGTCCTGAGAAAAACATGCACATCAGTTGCTTGTTAAGACAATTTTCTCTGCTCCCAGGAGCCCTTGGTTCTTCATGGTGCTTGGGTTTCAGACCAGGTTCCTCTTGAAAACATTGGAAATAAGGGAAGAAGGGATAGTTTAAACCACTCCAGCAAAAGGAAACCCATATTGCAAAGGTGACAGGTCACAGATTCCAAATGGTTGTCAAATATTCCCAAGAAAGTAAATGTCACAGAGTTGTGAGGGGCTGTGGTTAACAGAGTGGGGAGGGGTGGGCAGAGCAACTTCTGGAGTCTCAACCGGGTGGAACTTAAAAATACATATATTTGGGCTGGAGAGATGGCTTAGCAGTTAAGCACTTGCCTATGAAGCCTAAGGATCCCTGTTCAAGGCTCGGTTCCCCAGTGCCCATGTAAGCCAGATGCACAAGGTGGCACATGCATCTGGAGTTCGTTTGCAGTGGCTGGAGGCCCTGGTGCACCCATTCTCTCTCTCTCTCTCTCTCTCTCTCTCTCTCTCTCTCGCTCTCTCACTCTCTCGCTCTCCCTATTTCTCTCTGTGTCTGTCTGTTACTCTCAAATAAATAAATAAAAATAAACAATTTTTTAAAAAAAATACATATATTTGGGCTGGAGAGATGGCTTCGTGGTTAAGTTGCTTGCTTACAAAGCCTAATAACCTGGGTTTAAATTCTCCAGTATTTACATAAGCCAGATGCACAAAGTGGCACATGTGTCTGGAGTTTGTTTTCAATGGCTGGAGGCCCTGGTGTACCCATTCTTTCTATCTGCCTCTCTCCCTCCCTCTCTCTGTCAAACACATAGATAAGTAAAAACATATTTTAAAAACATATATTTAGGGCTGGAGAGATGGCTAAATGGTTAAGGCACTTGCCTACAATGCCTAATGACTCCAGTACCCACATACAGCCAGATGCACAAGGTTTTGCATGAGTCTGAAGTTCATTTGTAGTGGCTAGAAGCCCTGGCACACCTATTCTCTCTTTATCTACCTGTCTCTCTCTCTCATTCTCTCAAATAAATACATAAATAAAATGAATTTATTTAAAAGCCCTCACCCCAAGATAAATAGCTTTAAAGACATCTGGAAGGATGATCTGAGGGAAGTTAAAATATCTTTCTAGTGGTTTAAATTATTAAAGGAATTGAGAACATTCAAGTGGAGTAGCTTTTTTGACTCTTCAAGTGAGCTAGAAATCATACACTCAGATGTGCTTTATACTGTGATTAAAATTTTTATTGTCACTAATATTTCTTAAAAGAAATCTAGGGCTGAAGAGATGGCTTAGCGGTTAAGGCACCTGCCTGTGAAGCCTAAGAACGCCCATTCGAATCTCCAGGACCCACGTTTAGCCAGATGCAAAAGTGATGAAAGCGTGCAATGCTGCTCTTGCCCACAAGGGGGCGCACGCGCCTGGAGTTCATTCACAATGGCTGAGAGACCCTGATGAGCCCATTCTCTCTCTCTCTCAAATTAAAAGAAAGAAAGAAAGAAAGAAAGAAAGAAAGAAAGAAAGAAAGGGAAAGAAGGAAAGAGAGAAAGAAATCCACTGGGCTGGGGTGATTGCTTAGTGGTTAGAGGTGCTTGTATATAAGGCCTGCCTGTCTGTGTTCATTTCTCCAAAAACCCATGTTAAACCACATATACAATGTAGTGCATGTTTCTAGAGGTTTTAGAAATGGCAAGGGGAGGGGCTGGAGAGATATCTCAGTGGTTAAGGCGCTTGCCTGCAAAGCCTAACGACCTTAGTTGGCTTCCCCAGTACCCACATAAAGCCAGATGCACAAAGTAGTGCATGCATTTGTAGTTCATTTGCAGCATGAAGAGGCCCTGGTGCACCCATATTCTTTCTGTTAGTCTCTCTCTTCTCCTCTCTCTTTCTTTCTCTTTCTCTGCTTGCAAATAAATAAAGAGTTAAAGAAAAAAATGATGTGGCAAGAGGCTTCTCTGAGTCTCTCTCTCTCTTAGACAGATAGATAGATAGATAATAACTACAATATATACTTTAAAAATAAGAGAAAAGAAAGAAATCTACTGTTCTAATTTTGGTTTAATGTGACTTAGCTGAAGACTCAAGGTGAATAGCAGACCATTGTCAACAATCATGTAATTTAATGAAAGTGTGTGTGTTTCAGTGTTCCTAAACTAAGAACTAACCTAAGAACAATTATTGAATGCTTACTGTGTGCAGGGTCCTAGATATTCATCTTAAGAGTTACCTACATAAGTCTTTGTGTCTAAGTGCTTTAATAACAAATAATAAATATAAGTACTAATAAAATAATAAATGCTAATTTACAAATAGGATTCTTACCAGAACGGTGGCTCACATCTGTAATCCCAGCTCTCAGGAGGCTGAGAGAAAAGTATCCCAAATTCTAAACAAATAAAAATATTCCTTTTTGAGAATACCTGATTGGACCCCCTTTCTTCATGCAGCCTAATGTAATGTTGGACTAAAAATCCAAAGATCAACAACCAGATGTCCAGTCACATGTGAAAATGAGAAAGAAAAGCTGAGGAATCACTCATTATGTGATGAGCAGTCATAAGTTTAGAAAGAATCTTTGTACACTAAAACTGTAATGAATAATTAAAACTCGTGTTGTACATCCACTTTAATTAGATCTCAGTGCATTTAAAAATACGTATGTGAAAGGATATGTGAACAGGGAAGGCTAGGTACATTTGTGGATGAACCAGAAATCTTTCATTTGGGCAAAAGCACACACTTGTGCCAGGAATATTATTATTATTATTATTATTAATTATTATTATTTTATCATTCAGTCTTGCATTGTAGATTTCTGGGAAGACTGCCTGGGAAGGTAACATCCACATTGACATACTCTCTCCCAGTCTCATCCCCCTGTCAAAGGCTCCTCAACCATCCTCCTATCTCAGCCAATATCAGACGCAGCCCCTTCTCACATCATCACCATTTGCAACCTGAGCAAACTCACTGTGAAAGGAACAGCTAATGGAGCAGCCCTTGACATCCCATCTTGAATCACAACAAGCAAAGAAGCAAGTGAAATCTTCAAGGCCAAGCTTGAAAATCGTTTGTGGTTTTGTTGTTAACCCAGAAAATCATTTTCAGTGACAGTAATGACAAAGGCTGAACACAGACCCCATCGAAACATGTCCATGAATGTTCTGTTACAAATGTTCAGGATCATGGTCTGCCAGGTGCCCCTGGTTTGGTTTGCCTAACAGAGCCCTAGTGTGTTGCTTTAAATGGAAGCTCCCTCCCGCCCTCTCTCACCATCCATTGAATTTCCAGGCACAGAGGGCTGCCCTTTATCTCATATTTAAAGATACCTCCGGCTTGGCAAGCACACCTACTTGGGGAAAGAGAACATGTACAGCATGTTGAGCTGAAGTTTTACAGTGTTGAAGAGTACGAGATCCCCACGAAGGGGACCACACACGAGATTACGTGTGGACCTTTGGCTTCACCCGATGCGGGAACTACTAGACAATAGCTGAAGACAAAACTTTTCACACTTGACTATACCCTAAACATTTCTTTAAAGTAATCTTTATATATTTATTTCCTTTTTGGGGGGAGCTGAGGATTGAACCTAGGTCCTTATGCCTACTAAGCAAATGTTAGTGTTTTTCTTACTTAAGTAAATAATTTAACAAATTTAAAAGATTGCAAAAATAGTCTCCGTGCTAAGCCCATAGTCTGAACTAGTTTAAATGAGAATTCCTGAGAGGAGGCTCAGACCTCCTCAGTGTGCTTGTCCTCCTCAAGCAGCTACACTGGGACGGTACTCAAAATAAGCTGCTAAGAAAAGCATTCCTATCACCGTCCTTCACACTCTGGTTCTCCCCAAACAAACAAACCCAATTAGATGCCAAAATCCAACCGCCTAATTACACAACTACTGGTAGTGACCCATCCATTTGTTCCAGGGCCCCTGGTTTGGTTTGCTTAACAGAGCCCTAGTGTGTTGCTTTAAATGGAAGCTTCCCTCCCGCCCTCTCTCACCATCCATTGAATTCCCAGGCACAGAGGGCTGTCCTTTATCTCATATTTAAAACACAAGCAATGGCTGAAATTCATTTTCAATTTATTTTCCAATCATATGATAGAAATGATCCTGTCGAATCTTCTCCAGGCTGGTGGAAGGTTGGTAAGGCTGGCTCCAGATGCATAGCGCAGTGCTCCCGGGATAGTCTGTAGGGAGCAGTTAATCGAATAAACTAATCTTCACTGTGGAGATTAACTGTGGCTGCAGGAAGCAGGGTGAGGCAGAATGCAAATGCAGAGACCCACAGATGCTGTCGTGGTCAGCGTGGGCTCTCTGCTCCTATCCCTTCCTTCATACCACCTCCTTGCTCAGGTCTTTGGCGAATGTGGAAATGAAGAGGTGCCCACTGGACTTCAAAAGTACTGTAGGGTGAGGGCTTTCCTGGCTGTTCAGAACCGACCTTTTTCAGCCTCAGGGTGTGTGGTGAAGTAGCTTCTACCTGGAGGTGAGGACGTGGTGAGCATCTGACAGTGGAGGGTAAACTGCCTGACTTAAGGCAGGCCCAGTCGGGGCTGTGTTCAGACACAATGGCATGTACTTTCTAAACATGTCCTCAGCCATGCTCTGCTCAGCTCTTTGGCTCTGGAGAACCTCCCCAATTCCCGCCTGGACACATCCAGGGCTCTCCCCTCATTTTTCAGTCCTTGGGGAATTCACCTGCAGGCTGGTCCCCTGGGGCCTACCAACTCTTACAAATCCCAACTCTGGAAGTGGGAAGGGGGCTCCAAGCGCCTCCCTCTGACATGAGAGATAGCAAGGTCCCTAGAGGAGCCATCAGGACTTTGGTGAGTTGACACCTTCCTCTCTGATGTCCAGGCAATCCAGAGCTCACTCTTATATTCCAGAAATAAAATTAAGTGAGAACACCTAAAACCCGTAAAACTGGCTGCTTCTTCCTGCCTCTCCCTGACTACCATGGTGGGCCTGGAGTCTCTCTTATCAGATCCCAACCAGGTTTCTACAGAGTGTGACATCCCTTAGTCCAATCTTGGCCTCCTCTGTTTATTCTCCACCAGCAACCAGGAGAAGCCTGTCACAAAGTTCCCAGGAAGTGATGGTTTCTCCAACTTGGTTCCATTGTTCCAGGAGAATGCCAGGTGGCATTCGCAAATGCTCTATACTTGGGCAGGAGGATGGAATGGTTAGAAGAAACACTCATGGCCCAGAGCCAGGTTGGGTTTAATCCCATCTTTGCCCCTTGACCGGCTCTGTGTTGTGGGGTTAACCACCCTAGTTTCAACATCATCTGGTAAATGAGAGCACAAGACCAGGATTGACCGCCTGGGACTGTCACTGGCCAATTGGGTCAACACAGACCCAGCACTCAAGTGGGCTCTGACTGCTGCCCTCTGGCATCTTCTGCTGCTCTCATGTGTTTTATTCTTTGACCATTCCTTAGGTTTCATGCAATCTCAGTGTCTCCACAAACTGTTCCTCCAACCCTTCCCTTATTTAATGGCCTTGAAGGACCCTAGCATCCCCATTTACACCCTTGCTGATGCTTAAATGAACCTTAAATGAGGTCCTGCCTCCAGTTGATAGTCACTGTCTCCCTTCCCAGAGTCCCTATAGCCATCATCTGTGGATTTGTCACTAACCCTATGCCCAGGACCGAGGAGGCTGATGTTGGCTATGGAGCAGACTTGACATCCAGGTTTCAGTATCACCAGGGGAATGGGCTCCAGGAGGGGATACACTGTATATGGAAGGCCAGAAAGCATGTGGCACAGTCTACACTAGAGTGCCCACCAGAGCTATGCCCTGCCCTACCACCTCTACTGGCCCCTGCGCTCTGGCCCTGTGTCTGGGCTCTCTGTGGAAGAGATTCTCTTCTAGGCACAGAACTGAACAAAGTGTGTCCCCAATGCACCTCTTCCATATGGAAGTTCTTTCAGGGCATCTGGAGCCTCCCACAAACTCAGATTAAAATGTCCTTCATGGTTAAACTTGGCTTTGCTTTGACCACTAATCTGTGTTCCAGTCCCACTCCAAAAAGTCTGTTCCCATGGCCTGTCCAGTTCACACTGGCTATTTGTAAATAATACTAATATGAACATGGGTATACAAATATCGCCTTTGGCCATACTTTCAAATTTTAAAAATTATTTATGTATGTATTTATTTATTTTGATTTGCATTTGTGTGTATATGTATGTGTGTGTTGGGTGGGGGCGTGCCAGGATTTCCGGCCACTGCAAATGAATGTCAGACACATGCAACACTTTTTGCATTAGGCTTTACATGGGTGCTGGGGAACTGAAGCCCAGCTAGCAGGCTTTGCAGCAACTTGTTTCTTGAACTGCTGAGCCATCTCCTCAGTCCTTTCTATTTATTTATTTAGTGTTTATTTATAACAAGGAGTAGAATTACTGGGTCATATGGTAACAATCAAGTCAGTTTCCACAGTGGTTATACCATTTTACATTCCTACCAGTAATTCATAAACGTTCATTTCTCCACGGCATAGCCAATGTTTGTCATTGCCTGTTTTGTATTCAGATTGTAACCATCCTAGCAGAGGTGACATTATAGCTCATTGTGGTTTGATTGGAATTTTCCTAATAACGATATTGAGAACCTTTTTGGGTGCTAATTAGATATTTGTGTCTGTACATTTTCTTTGGGGAGATGTCTGTTTAAGTCTTTTGTAGTTTTCCGTCTTCTTTTTTTTTTTTTTCCTTTTCTTTTTCTTTTCACAATGGCTTACTATGTATTTCAGGCTGGCCTTGAACTTAATGGTCTTCCTGCCTCAGCCTCCCAGTGCTGGGATAACCAGTATGCACTACTATGTGACTAGCATCTTTTTTCATTTTTAAGTTGGGTTGTTTGTTAATTTGTTTTTGAATTGTAAAAATTCTGCATGTATTTTAGATATCAGTTACTTATAAGATCCTTCACTGGTAAATAATTTCTCCCATAATTTTTTTTTTTATTTGAGAGAGACAGAGAGAGAGGGAGAGAGAGAGGAAGGGGCAAAGAGAGAATGGGTGTGCCAGGGCCTTTTCAGGCTCTGTGAATGAACTCCAGATGTGTGTTCCCCCTTGTGCACATGTGCAACATTGTGCACTTACATCACTTTTGTGTCTGGCTAAACATGGACCTGGAGATTTGAACAAGCATTCTTAGGCTTCGCAGGCAGGTGCCTTAACCACTAAGCCATCTCTCCAGCCCCATGTTGTTGTTGTTGTTGGTGGTGTTGGTGTTGTTGTTATTATTATTATTATTTTGAGGTAGGGTCTCACTCTAGCCCAGGCTGACCTGGAATTCACTATGTAGTCTCAGGGTGGCCTGGAACTCACAGTGATCCTCCTACCTCTGCCTCCTGAGGGCTGGGATTAAAGGCGGGTGCCACCACATCCAGCTCCCATTTTATTATTTTTTACTTCATTCTTTGTTGCACAACAGATCTTAGTTTTGATGAAGTTCAATTTACTATTTTTAAATCTTCTTGCCTGTGCTTTTAGTGTTCTTATTCATGAAATCATTTGCAAATGCAATGGTGAGATTTTCCCCATAATGGTTCTTCTATGAGCTTTATAGCTTCTGCAATTGAGCTTAGGTCTTTGATGCATTTTCAAGTAAGTTTTATGCCTCAAGTGGTATAAGGTAATGGTCTATCTAAGTTTCTTTTTTCTTCATTGTTGATATCAAGTTTCCTAATACTACTTGTTGAAAATACCTGTCCTTTCCTCATTTGAATGGCCTGGGCATTCTTGTCAAAAATCAAGTAACCATATTTTTAATAGTTGATGTCTGAACTTTCTATTATATACATAATATAATATACCATTAGTCTATGTATTTGGTCTTCTACAATATTAGTTTATTACAACAGCATTCTAGTAAGTTTCAAAATTGGCTATTTGAGACCCTGAACTTTATTCTTTTTTAAAAGACATTTAATTTTTATTTATTTATTTATTTATTTATTTATTTATTTATTTATTTTACTATTCTAGGTCCCATGCAACTCCACGTGAATTTAAGAACTGGCTTTTCCATTTGAGCAAAAAAAAAAATGCTATTAAAATTTTGGTAGGGATTACATGAGACCTGTAGATTTCTACAGCAATGATGTCCTAATAACATTACATGTTCTTATCCATGAACATGGGATGTCTTTTCATTTAGACCTTTAATGTCTTGGAACAATTGCAGTTTTTCACATAAGGTTCTTAACCCTCTTAGAGTTCTTATGAAAATGGAATCCCTTTCCTAATTGCATTAATACTTTTAAAAAGTGCCCTGTGAGGTGCTGGTGTGGAGCTGAGGCTCAAAAGCAGCTCCTGGGGTAAAGGAGAGCCTGTGCTTCCCCATCCTCCCTCTTCCCTTCACGGCCTCATGAGCGCCAAGCCCGGAGTAACTGTCTGCTCATGCTCCTCTGCTATAGCTTCTTCCCGTCCCAGAAAATTCATTCAAAAAATCTGCTTAGCTTCATATGTGCAGTACTTGATCTCAATGCTATTTCCCTCCTCCCCTGTCCATAGCCCCTAATCCATTCCCAGAAGAAAGCCAGGCTGAGCATTGGGTTCTCTGCAAGGCTGGGCATGGAGAAAAGAAGTGGCACTGGGTAGAGGGAAATTCCTGCTGGGGTAGGACTGTCCTCCTCTGGCCTCCTGGGTGAGATGGCAATATCTGATTTCAACAAGGCAGAACTTGATGGGAAGTGCCCCCTTACAAATAGCAGCCGACGGACCTACAAGACATGACCAGAACAACGGGCAGCTGATCTGGAGAAAGGAAGAGGCCATGACAGAGGAGATGAGCAGACAGCTCAGGAGGAAATGCCCATGGCCCTTGCTGTCCCTGACCGTGCCGCCTCCACATCACGAGTACTTGTTAGGACTTGTTACCCAGAGGCCTCTAGCCCTGGACATTTATCCTGGGACAAGTGACCTCCCGAGTATATTTTATAGTCAGGAATTCACAACTTGGAGTCTTCCAAGTTTACCAGTGCCATTGGCAATGCTTTCCGAGAGAGTGAACAGATGGGCTCTAATTGCAGACCTGTTGTGGGGACATTGTTAACAAACGCACAAGTAGCAGTATACAGGGTTTTTTGGAACCGAATGTGACTTGGCAGCTGGGGACAACGGTCTAATTACCAACATCTGAGTTTCTTGTTTAATGATGGGGAATGTGGAAAACGGCCGTGCTTGTAGCAGCCGAGTGGAGAAAGATGCCAAGGGCTATGGCTATGCTGTGTCTGCCTCTCCTGGTGGCCAGTGCCTCCATGTCATCCAGGGACTAGCCTTCCTCATCCCCTATAGGATCCCAACAGCACTCTGAGAGAGGGCTTGGACTTCTACCAAATGTAGTCCATTAGGGAAGAGTGGTGCTGGATCACATTGGGTCATCATATTCATTGCTTTTCTTCTACGGTCCATGTTAACCTGTGACTTCCAGTATCCCCTTGAACACTCCTATTTAACCTTGACATATGCATATCCCAGTTTCATAGTTTATAGATTTACACGAATACTTGCTCAAGCTTATACAGACTCACTGAAGAGCTCGCTTAATTCTTTAATATTTATAACAGATTTTCTTTTTTAATTGATGATAATATTATTTCTTATACCACATACACCTTGAGAAGCTTGCCATTTCTTTCCTTTTGATCCCTATACTTGTCTTGACTGAGATAGCAGGGCATGTGGTATGCCAGGTTGGCTCTTAACAGTTTGTACAGATGGCAGCCAGTTCCTGGTAAGACAGATGAGGCACACTTCCCTTGCCTTCCGAAGGCATCCCAAAACCTGGGTACAGTGCATCGAGCAGATACTGGGGACTCTGAGTTCAGAAAGAACACCAGAAATTAAAATGCCACTGGACTGGGTATGAATTTATAATTTTGCTTCAGGGTCTTCAGCTTATGACTTCATACGAATGCCATCATAGATAGCTGTGGATGACCGAGGGTAACCTGAGCCCCAGCTTCCAGGACAGGAGAATGCAAAAGGACTTCCCAGTGTCCTGGAAAGTACCAGGGAGATACGATAGGAAAGCAACTGCATAGACTTACTCTGAGCTCACGTTAGCATACCAACGATTGTAAGGACTGAGCTAGCACAGACAGCACTGCCCAGGGAACACACCGACATTGGCTATGCACAACAGATACAAATAGCTCTGCAAAGTCTCTTAACATGGAACTGGCATTAGAGCCCAACCCACAGAAGATACGCTGACACATAAAGTGTAAACAAAATAATGTCCATTGGTGGGCTGGAGGGATGGCTTGGCAGTTAAGGCCTTGCCTGTAAAGCCAAGGAATCCAGGTTCAGTTCCCTATGACCCATGTAAGCTAGATGCACAAGGTGGAGCAAGTATCTGGAGTTTGTTTACAGCGGCTGGAGGCCCTGGGGTGCCCATTCTTATTCTCTCTCGCACTGCCTCTTTCTCTCTCCCAAATAAATAAAACTTTTTTTTTGTTTTTTTTTTTTGTTTGTTTGTTTTTTCGAGGTAGGGTTTCACTCTGGCCCAGGCTGACCTGGAATTAACTATGTAGTCTCAGGGTGGCCTTGAACTCTCAGCGATCCTCCTACCTCTGCCTCCCGAGTGCTGGGATTAAAGGCGTGCGCCACCACGCCCGGCTAAAAAAAACTTTTTTAAAAAGATTAAAAAAAAAAATAATGTCAGTTGTCTGCTAAAACAAAAATGTCCACCTTTGACATTGGACTTACATGGAGCCTGCATTTTTATAATGTGATATTTAACATGTCCATAATAGCTCCCCAAATTACCTAGCTCTACCAAGAAAAATCTCAACTTGTATAACAACAAATATATATAAATAAACAAATATATAAAATCAGCTGAAAAAGGATGTTGGAAGACCAGAGATTTAGTCCAGTAGTAAAGCACTTGCCTAACATGTATTGGGCCCTAGGTTCAATCCCTAATACTGTAGAGAAATAGAATTATCTTACAATGTAGCAATTATACAAATGCTCTAATAAATCACTATGTGTTTCTTGAAGTAAATGGGGAAGTCAAGAGACTCAGCAAAAAACAAGCAAGAAGTCAAATAGCAACTTTGGAATTGAAAAATACATTGACTTACCTGGAAAACTTGCTAGATATACTCAAAAGTAGAATGTGATGACAGAGAAAAGAGGGTGAAAGACATAAACCTAAAACTTAAGAATGTCAAGAAAAACCAAAACAAGCAAAAGCTGCTGAAAACTAGATCAAAGGCAAAAATCTTTACATGGGCCAGATCAAAATGATACATTATCTAGATTGGACCAGCATTTTTTTTTTAAACCAGAAATTGTAAAAGTCAGCTGGTCATGGTGGTACATACCTTTATTCCCAGCACTCAGGAGGCAGAGAAAGGAGGTTTACCATGAGCTCAAGGCCACCCTGAAACTAAATACTGAGTCCCCCCTGCAAAAATCCCCAGAATCTTAAAAGTAAAAAAAAAAAAAAAAAAATGGAAATACTAACCCAGAATTCTTCAACCAGCAAAAACATCCTTCAAAAATGAAGGTTAAGTTAAATACATTCCTTTTTGTTTGTTTTTTGAGATAGGATCTTTGCTTTAGCCCAGGCTGACTTAGAATTCACTACGTAGGGCCTTTCAACTGCTGGGATCAAAGATATGTACCACCATGCCTGGCAAATATATCCTTTTTTTTAAGGCTTTGTGTGTGTGTGTGTGTGTGTGTGTGTGTGCGCGCGTGCCATGGGGCATATGTGGAGGTCAACTTGGAGGTGTCTGTGTTCTTCTTGCCATATTTGAGACAGGCGCTTGTGCCACTGCAAAGGAACTGCCAGGCTGCAGTATCAGACTAGCTGGCCTGTGAGCTTTGGGTTCTCTGGCTCCGCCTTTCATTGCCGTGGGTGTGTTGGGATCATAGATCCATGCACTACTTTGTACCAGCTCTACTGAGGGGAATTGAACCTGGGCAAATAGGCTTTGCAAGCAGGTGCCATTTCTCCATCTGTAGCTCATATATTCTTAGATGAAGGAAAACTGAGAGAATTCCTTATCAGCAGAAATGCTCTAAAATAACTGCTGGGTATATGGGATGGAAAGTTGGAATAGAAGGATTGAAGGAAGAGCAAGAGAAATGCTAAATATTTGAGCCAATATACTAGACTTCTTCTAATTTATTTGGCCACAGCACTTATCTAGCATTCATGAATCCTTGGGGTCAATCCCCAGCACTGCCAAAAAATCAGAATGAAATAACAGAGAGCATGACCCTTACTGAAGAGAAAAATTATGACATTGCCTGATGGAGTTTTTAAGTGTATATAGAGAGACTATATGAAATAACCACAGAGGGCTAGGGATAAGTGGCAAGATTTTGTTCTACTTTCCACCCAAGGTGGCAAAATATAGATTCTCAGTATATTGTAAAGGTAAACAAAAATACACAGTGAAACAGAGTAAAATTAAAATGAGATACTAATAAGTTTTCAAACATCTCACAAGAGAACAGAAAAAAGGAAACAAATGAACAAAAACAAAGATAAACAAAAAAAGATGTAATAAAATGATAACCTAACATCAAATATGTCGGGATGAACAAGATGCATGACCTGAAATCAGCATTTATTTAGGAGGATATCAAAGTAGATGCCATGACGTGACCTAAGCTTATGGCTATTTACAAGAACCTCACTGGAAAGGTAATCATACGGGAAGGTTAAAAGTAAAACAGCAGGAGAGGATGGGCCATGCAAGCACAAAACAAAGGAAGCCAGAGTGGAAAGATTGTTATCAGCAAAGTATACCTCAGAAAGAAACTTGAAAATTAAATGCTAAAGTCCTAAATGATCTGTGGGTCAAAGTTGTCTTAAAGGAAATGCGTAAATACTTTTAACTGAACAGAAGTAAAAATACACTATATCAAAATTTGTAGGATGCACATAAAGTAGTGTTTAGAAAGCAATTTAGAGTCTTAATTGCTTATATTAGAAAAGAACTCACATGGTCATAATCTAAGTTTCTGCTTTAAAGACCTACAGCTCTGCGGATATGCCTTGGTAATAGAACTCTTGTCTAGTATTCAGGAATCCCTGGGTTTGTACCTCAGGACTTGGGGTGGCCGTGAGAGGTGGGGCATAAAATAAAAGCGAGCAGAAAAGGAAATAATAAAGTTAATAGAAATCAAGCAGCTGGGGAGATGGCTCAGTGGTTAAAGGTGCTTGCTTACAATGTTGTCAGCCAGGGTTCCATTCCCCAGCATCCACATAAAGCTTGTTTGCAATAGCTATACACACACATAAACATCCATGAAAGAAAATAAACATAAGAAAACTATAAATCAATACAATATAAACATAGAAATAATAGAGGAAAATTGATGAAAACAAAAACTAGTTCTATCAAAAGACTGGAAATGTTACTCTTTCTAAGAGTAAGTTTACTTGTGTTTGGGAAGGCAGCTGGCTACTGACCCAGGTACTGACAACCTCCTCTCTGCTCCATTCGGACAGCAAGCCAGTCTGAGCTTGTTCACTGGTGTTGGCTCTAAAAGAATCTGACAAGAGGGCATGGAAGTTTCTTGAGGCCTACGTTGGAGCTGGCACCATCATGGCACCCACAGCCTACCGGTCAAATCCAGTGGCAAAGTTAGCTTAGATTTCAGATTGAAGTTCTGATCCTAGTTCTTCAGGATGGGGGGACACAGGGGCTTTCATGAGCTGAGAAAGGGAGCTGTGCATGATGGTTCTTGCCTGACAGGCTGAAGCAGAAGGGTCACAGAGGGCCTGAGGCTAGCCTCCAGAACCATGAGAAAATAAATTTCCATTTTTAAAAACTATTTTATTTATTCATTTGAGAGAGAAAGAGGCAGATAGAGAGAAAGAGAATGGGCACACCAGAGCCTCTAGCCACTGCAAATAAACCCTAGATGAATGTGCCACCTTGTGCATCTGGCTTTACATGGGTACTGGGGAATTGAACCTGGGTTCTTTGGCTTTGCAGGCAAGCACTTTAGTTGAAAAGCTATCTCTCCAGCCTTAAATTTCTATTTTTTTAAGCCACCTAGTCTACGATTTAAAAATTATTTATTTATTTATTTATTTATTTATTTATTTATTAGAGAGAAGCAGATAGAGACAGAGAGAACCATCTTGTCAGGGCCTCTAGTCACTGAAAACAAATTTCATATGCATGTCCCACCTTGTGCATCTGGCTTTATGTGGGTACTGGGGAATCAAACTTGGGTCTTTTGACTTTGCTGGCAAGTGGTTTGACCACTTAGCAACCTCTCCAGCCCCCTGTGATATTTTGTTATAGCAGACCTTGGTGTGAACACAGTGTCTACCCCATGTGTGTGTGTGGGGGGGGGCATCAGTGTGTGTGTGCATGTTGTAGTAGTTGAAATGTATGTCCTCCAGTAGTTATGTTTCCAGGTGCCTGGCTGGAGGGGGTGTCACTGGGAGCAAACTGCTTGGATCTGTGAAAGGAGGCCAGCCTTGCCTGCCATTATGGCACTTCTCCTGAATTTATAAGCCTCATAAATTTTGTGTGTTTCATCCCAGCAACATGGAACTGACTACAACACATGTGAATATTTATGTGGGTGCACATGTGTGTGCAGGTGTGAGTGTATGTGGAGGCCAGAGGTGGAATGTCTTCCTCAGTGGCTCTCTACTTTATTTTCTGAAGCAGGGTCTCCCACTTAAGCAATGCAGCTAGTCAGTCTCCCCAGCCAGCTTGCCCCTGGCATTCCATCTCCAGCTCCCAAGTGCTAAGATTATAGGCACCCACCAGGCACCCAGCATAGATGTGCAATAGGTGCTGGGGATCCCAATTCCTGTCCTCATGCTCACACACAAACACGTTATCCTCTGAGCCACTGCCCCAGCCTGTGTCTCCCTCTTGATGTATGAAATGGCAATATCATTGCAATCTGTGTTTACAGGGAGGTGTGATGGGAGACATTCTTGTCATTAGTTCACCACACCTAGGGATGGTTGTGAAGCCAATACATGTGATGGGCTGGAAGCATGGATCCTCTGCCTTTCCTGGGCTTCAGATTCCTCATCTGTGTCAGGAGAGGACTGGACCAGGACCGGCTCTCTTTTCTTCCAGCTCTGACAGCCCAGGTTCAAACCTCAATTACAGCATCCACCCACCACTCCAACATCTAACTGCAAGGAATGAGTCGGAAGATGCTTCCTTGCTTGCTCACTGGACTCTACCCTCAATCCCTCAGCCCCTCAGTAACTCTACTTACAGAAGGACTGTGAGTTCCGGCCACTACAGTGTCCACTACAGACAAGCAGCTCTGTCCCAAAGCTCTGCCAGGGAGACAGGGCAACAAGTCTATACTCTTCATAGTTTCATGCATATTCCTCCAGAGGGAAATTTAATGAGCCTGGATTTGGGGGAGCTTTGGTTGTGGCCTGTGGAGAATTTGGCTGACAGTAAAGATAAGAAAAGGTAGACAGCAAGAATTAATGAAATCCCATCCAGGAAAAAAAAAAAAGCTATACTAGGGGAGGGAGTAAGGACTGCATGTGAGACCTGAAAGCACATTCCCAGATGAGCCGGATGAACTGAGGGCCTTGCAGTGAGGACCCCGGCCAACATAGTAGAACCATGATCCCTTCAAACTATTGTGGATGGAGAAGACAGATGGCCTTCAGCTTCAAAAGAGAGCACTGATGGATGTAACAGATACTTGAAAATAAATAAGTCCTCTAAAAACAATAATCCATGCTGGATTGAATAATAATAGTTATTATGATTTAAAGTTATTGAGCCCATTACATCTGCCAGGCACTGACCTACATGTTTTCAACATATTAAGTCACTAAATCCTCACAAAAGTCCTATGAGAGAAATACTTGTACTTTGAATGTGTCCCCCAGAAATTAAAGTAGTGGGCATTCAATGCCCCCAGATTCCTATGGAAATAGAACTTGGAGGTGGAGACTTTGCGAAGTGTGGTAGACAGCTTCAGGTTGCTGGGGTGAACCTCCAAACTAGACACAGTTTATAGGAGGAAAGGTTTACTTGAAGCTTACAGATCCCCGGGAAGTTCCATAATGGAGAAAGACGCTGATCTCCTTTCACAGATCCATGCAGAGAGAAATACCACCAGCAACACCCCAAGCAAGCATGCTCCAGGACCCTCAGGCAGAGCTCTAGCACTCTGCATGTCTTTGGCTGAAATGCAGATCCACCTGCAAACATACCTTAGGGCTGGACCCTAGGATCCACCCACAGTGACATCAAGTTACAAGCTTGAACAAAACTCCTGAATCTATTGGCGGATATCCATTCAAACTACCACAGGAAGTAATTAGGATTAGATGAGGTCATGAGGGGTGGGTCCTCCTGTCAGCCTTAGTGGCTTTAAACAAGAGGAAGCTCCCATCTCTGTCAGGCTGTGTGATAACCTTCCACCATGTCATGATGTGGCAAGAAGGCTCTCTCAGATGCAGTGCAGATCCTGGTACCATGATCTTGAACTTCCCAACCTGCAGCACCTTAAGAAGTTTATTTTCTTTATAAATTACCCACTCTTGGGCATTCAGTTATCATCAGGAAATAGATGAAGATGGTTTAAATACTCTTATCACTATTTTCACAGACAAAGTAGGAGGAACATGGGAAGACTGACCATTTCCCCCAGAGTTGCAAAGCTAATGGGTGATGGAGGTACACAACACTCCAGTATTTTAACCACTTTTGCTGGATTGAGTCTCCATATTTCTCAAGCCAGCTATGGGAAAGATGGTTCAATTACAGATGGGAAAAACCAAAGATGGGAGGGTGGGGCCAGGACTTCTGCTCATCCCAGATGTCTGTATGTGCTCACAGTGCTGCATTCTCTTCCATTTGGGTGCGACATCATCTTGTCTACCTGGTGAAATGCTTATTTATTGCTAAGAATTTGGTCAAATGCCACCTACCCTGTGAGTCCTCCATATGCATCTTCCTCCTTTGGTCCCCCTTAGCATTCAGCACCCATCCTGGAGGAGTGGATTAGTTACCTGCTCATTGCTGTGATCCAATACCTGACGAGAAGCACCTTAGAAGAGGGAGAGTTGATGTTAGCTTACAGTTTGAGAATGGACAGAGCCCACTGTGCCAGGGAAGGCATGATCGCAAGAGCATGGAGCAGCTGGTCCCATTGCATGTGCAGTCAGGAGGCAGAGAACAGACAGGAAGTGGAGAAAAACTAAGGATTCTCAAGTCCTGCTCACAGTCATCTACCTCCTTTAGCAAGGTTCCACCTCAAGGCCCACTCTGAGGTAGCTATCAAGTGTTCAAACACATATGCCTATGGGGGACATTTCATGTTTAAATCACAAAATAAGCCTTCCATATGTGGCCAATATTTTCTTTATCTCCATAACTTAAAAAAATTTATTTTTATTAATTTATTTATTTGACAGAGAAAGAGGAGAGAGAGAGAGGGAGAGAATGGGTACACCAGGGCCTCTAGCCACTGCAAACACTCCAGAAGCATGTGCCCCGTTGTGCACCTGGCTAATGTGGGTCCTTTGGCTTTGCAGGCAAATGCCTTAACCACTGAGCCATCCCTCCAGCCCTATTTCCATAACTTTTTTAAAAGGAACATTAAATTATGAAGATAACAAATATCTGTGCTGTCATAAACTAGTGTTTACATTTGTTAGGACTTTGTCATGTGTGTTATAAGCCATTAAAAAATATGAAGCAGATAAAAGAGAAATATTCTTTCTTCAAATAAAAGGAGTAAAGTAGGTGTGACAACATGCATCTATAGCTACCTGCTAGACTGAGATGGAGGAGCTCATGAGCCAGGGAGCTTGAGGCCAGCCTGAGCAACAGAAAGAGACTCTGTCTCCCAATGTAAGAGAAGAAAGAAGCAAGGAAGAAGGGAGGGAGGGAGGGAGGGAAGGAAGAAAGAAAGGAAGGAAACTTTAAAAGTGAATTTGAATGCCACCTCTGAGGTCTCCCCTTAACCTCATCCACTGGCATGACCTTGTTGTGAATCTTATGCATCTATTTTCAAATCCCTGTATAAGTGTGGGTGTATATACAAGTGTGCATGGACATGTGTGTACCTGTAGGCAAGGAATGCATTTGTTCATCTCTTTTTAAAATTCTTTTTTTTTTAATTAATTAATTTATTTATTTGAGAGAGCAGGCGAGAGAGAAAGAAGCAGACACAGAGAGAGAATGGCCACATCAGGGCCTCCAGCCATTGCAAATGAACTCCAGATACGTGCCACTTTATGTATCTGGCTTATGTCGGTCCTGGGGAATTGAACTGGGATCCTTTGGCTCTTTAGGCAAAGGCCTTAACTGCTAAGCCATCTCCCCAGCCCTGTTCATCTCTTTTTAGAAAAATATATTTTATTTATTTATTTGAGAGAGTTAGAAAGCACACCAGGGCCTCCAGCCACTGCAAACAAACTCCAGGTGCATGCACCCCCTTGTGCATCTGGCTTACGTGGGTCCTGGAGAAGCAAACTGTGATTCTTTGGCTTTGCAGGCAAGCACCTTAACCGCTAAGCCATCTCTCCAGCCAAGGTTCCTCTCTTTGAAGCTTACATTGAGCAGAGCTCTGGACATTAAGGTAATGGCAATAGTTATGACAGCTAGCCTCTTCTGATGCCCTACTATGCCAGTTCAAAGCTAATTTGGGGGTAGGTTGTTAACTTATGTAACCTTTTCTGTGATTTTATGGAGAAGACTCAATGTGGCCAGTTTTTCTTTTTAATTTTGAGAGAGAGAGAGAGAAATGAGTGTACCTGGACCTCCAGCTTCTGCAAATGAACTTCAGATGCATGCGCCACCACGTGCAGCTGGCTTAGATGGGTCACGGGGAATCGAGCCTGGGTCCTTTGGCTTTGCAGGCAAGCACCTTAACCACTAAGCCATCTCTCCAGCTTTTTTTTTTTGAAGGCCAGTTTTTAATGACTAAAAAGTGCTTGTGTAAATTGCTCAGGGTTAGAAAGCTAGGAAGCACGAAGCAGCTATTTTAACCCAGGCAGTCCAATACTCCTGTGTAAGAGAGAAGCACACAGACAGATAGAGGGAGACCTTACATTTAAAAAAAAAAATGACCTAAGACCTTGGCTATAAGTCAGTGATAGCACATTTGCCTAACATGCAAGACACCTGGGGTTTTCTCCAGAGAAAAACCCAGAAAAGGACACAAGCACAGATGTACAGTTGGACAAAGCTTTGCTGTCCACTTTGAGAGATGAAGCCTAGGACATTACAAGCATCCCAATAACACTGACCCTTCCTACCAGATCTTATTCCTACCATTGTCCCCCATATAGATTCTGAAACAGTGTAACTTTGCTTTTCTTGATTTGGAGCATTATTTGGAGCAGAAGTTCTAGGAAATAGTCCTTGGGGTCATACTGCTCTGGCTTAGCATGATTGTGACATGCTGCTCTGTCTATAGTTAGCCATCAAACAGTACACCTGAGTTTACATGTCTGTTCTTCTGACAGTGCCTAGTTGGCATTGCTAATCTGGGGCTATCAGAAAAGCCATGTTGCTCTGAATGTTCTTGCCTATGTCTGCTAGTATATACCGCACATGACTTTAACATGCCAAACTTGCAGTGAAATTGTCAAGTCAGGAAGTATAATTTCAGCAGGACTGAATAATGCTAAATTATTTTCTGAGAGTCACAACACTTCACCATAATATCAAACTGCCTCACTAAAGGCGTGTGTTGAAGAAATGAATGGTAGCAAACTGCCATGCCCAAGGAGAGGATCAAACTAACTGGTATGAGAGGCCAGGAGTCCAAGCATGTCTCGGTTGGTCTACATATCTTCAGTGACACTCATAGACTCCGAGCTGGGAAGTAGCTGAAATCAGCTGCCCTGGAGGGTTGTGAAGAGCATGCACCTGTCCAGTGCTCAGCATGGATGATGGTGCTCAGCATGGACAGTGCCTGCTGACAAAGCAGGGGAGACATGGTAGCAGTGATTCGAGCCTTATCTCCCAATGACTTCATTACATCCTGCCCATCCATGCCAGCACAGTTCCCCAGAGAGCTGACACAGGAGCTGTACTGGGTGGCCCTGACTCGGTTTCCCTTTTGTTTGGTTCAGTTTCTTGGGAACCTGAGGACGTTTTTGAGCTAGACTCATGTTCTCTTGGGGCACCACTTTGATACATGCCACTCTGCTTCGATCCGCACTATTCTCAAGTGGACCCCACCAGAGTTTTTTTCAAGGATGGGAAACCCCTTCATTATGCCACCCAATATGTCAGGCAGGGCTGTTTACAAATCCAGGGATCCTCTTGCCAAATGTACAGCCTGTTCCCCAGGCTTTCGTGTTCTAATGAAATGAATAACAACCAAGACATCTTAATATCCCATTCTGCTGCAAAGTGGGATTTTTCTCTCTCTCCCTCTTTCTTAATAGATAAATCAATACCATCAAACATTCTGAAAAGATCTTTGATGAGAACATCTCTCTTGCCAAAAAAAGTTGCATTATAATACTAGAGAAATTTGTTTCAACTTGTTAAAAGCCTTATGCTCAGCCATGAATCCAGTCTCCAGTTTTTTTCCCTTCAATTAATTTCACACTAATCCATTCCTTTATCAGGCGTTGGAGTGAATGCGAGTAGTGAGTGATGAGAAAAGGGGCAACGGAGGTGTTTGGCTGTGTAATTTCATCCTTGAATTTTGTGATTACTAACAGGACAACTTTTTTAATTTGCTCTTTTGTCTGGATCCCCCGGCTGACAATCTGCTCGGTGAGCTTGGCTTTTTAATCAATCACCTACATAATCAAATGTCACTGGCTATCTGCTCCGTGTAATTACTTTTGCAATTAAAAATCAACCTCAAGTTGCCTCATCTAATTAGAGGGATGGGCAGATTTTCATCTAGATTGATTTTTTAATAAATATTGACTTAAAATGCCATAATCTCATCATATTCTTTCATTTTCTTTGTACCAAAAATCAAACAAATGGAAGAATTAGCAAGCAGAAGGAATCGTGGGACATCAAAAGCTTTTGCTGGTTCAGATGCACAAAACTATGCCGTACAGAAGCCCAGATTAGCTTGCTTAGTAACACCACCCGATAGAAAAAAAGAACAAAGCAATTCAACGATTAGGTTTCGCACTGACATTGTAGCAAGCCCCTTTTCTAAGAGCCTCAAATTTCATTCATTGAGCTGCCAAAGACCATTATTTCTATGAATGTTATTTTTTTTTTTTTCGTTCAAAGCTACCCCACACACGCCCCTGGAATCTTTAGTATTAGCAGAAAATATAAACTCTCTGACCTAGAATCAACTCTGTGGAGTTGTCTTAAATATACAAATGCCATGACAGCCAGATAATGTCCTTGTCTTTGTTGCCTAGTATCTTTTATGTATTGTAATTAAAACATTGTCAATAACACAGTTCGTTGCTCTCCAGTTGTAATGGTTGATGTTGAACATGGAAAAGCCACAGTCTGGTAGGGGATTACCTGCTGCAAAATAACACGTTTTGCTCAGAGAACAATTGTCCCAAGATGAAATGTATCGGTATCTTGTGTGCCTGTTTAAAGAAAGAAAAAAAAAATCTGTTCTGTGACCCTGACAGAATTCCATTTAAACCTCAGCTGATTGGAGTGATGATGAAGAGGTAATAATGTTTCTAGCACCCTTGCTTTATTCCAGCACAAAGAAGACACCACCAGCCTCATGTGCACTGATGCTAGGTGTGCACTGATGCTAGGTGTGGGGATAGTGGATCACCCAGCTCTGACTGCATGATTTCCTCAAGAACAGAAAGAATGAGTGATCACCAAGACAACTCAAACTTCTGACTCCTGTGGCTGGCAAAACCCACAGAAAAGTAGAGACAGACCAAAGCAAGAGCCAAGAGGGCAACAAGTCCATTTGTAACCCTTTAGTAACGGCGGGATGAGGCTCTTTCATTTGCAACTGTAGCCTTATTTCCAACACTGCGTTTTCCATAACCTAAGAGGCTCACAAACTGTTGCTCCAAACATGAGAGGTTTGTGTTTAAATTACTTTCAATACCATACCCTCCATCTCTTTGCTGGAGAGAAACAATACACATGTGTCAGTTACCTTCTCGCTGCTGGGACAAAAGGCATCACCAGAAACAGCTTTTGGAAGGAAAAGACCTTCCTTCACCTGGCTTACCAATTCAATGGTAATTTTCATCATGATGGGGAAGGCATGATAGGAACAGGAAGCTGGCATAACACTGCAACATAGGAAGTCGGACTATAACATCTCGAAGGCCGTCCCCACTGACACATCCAGCAAGGCTCCACCTCCTAAAGGGACCACGCCCTTCATTAATAGTGCCACCAGCTAGGGATTAAATATCCAAATACATGAATCTATGGAGGCGATTTACATTCAAACCACCATACCACATTATTGTAACACATCATTCTATGAAGTCTTTTTAGCTTGGAATTTATCAAATTCGCTTGTCCATAGAGTGTTCTACTTATTCACTAAGTTTGTTTGTTTAGTTATTTAACTAAGGGGTACCAAGCAGATTAGATGTTGTCTATGTGTAAAGTCATGTTGAGCACATCTGAGTGTGTGTATGCAGAATGAGGATGGTATTGTGTGTGGGTAGAGAGAAATTCTGCAAGCACGTATGAAGCAGGTATGGTGCAGGCTGAAGGGATGGCCCACTGCTATGTGGAAAATGGATAAAATTCTCCCATATTTAAAAAATATTTTTAGGGCTTGGAGAGATGGCTCAGCAGTTAAGCACTTGCCTGTGAAGTGAAAGGACCCCAGTTTGAGGCTCAATTCCCCAGGACCCACATAAGCCAGATGCACAGGGTGGCGCATGCATCTGGAGTTCATTTGCAGTGGCTAGAGGCCCTGGCGTGCCCATTCTCTATCTATCTGCCTCTTTCTCTCTCTCTGTCTGTGACTCTCAAATAAATAAATAAACAACAAAAATATTTTTAATTATTTGAGAGAGAGGCAGAAAGAAAGAGGCTTTATGTGTGTACTGGCAATTTGAACCCAAGCCATTGGGCTTTTCCAGCAAGTGCCTTTGGCAGATGAGCTACTTCTCCAGTCCCTCTCCCATACTTTGAAGAATTGTTAGGAGAAAAGCAAAGCAGAGATCCAAGTGATATGAGCCGATACCTGGTAAACATGATGTGGTAGGCACTCTTCATTTAATTATCAGGACACTGTGTGAAACAGGCACTGTTTACATGATTACATACATGTGTACATCATTCATGTGAGGAAACCAAGGCTATAAAAATTGAAGTGATGGGCTGGAAAGATGGCTTAGCAGTTAAGGCGCCTGACTCCTAAGCCTAAGAACGCTGGTTCCAATCTCCTGGTCCCACGTTTAGCCAGATGCAAAGTGAGGCAAGGGTGCAATGCCGCAATTGACCACAAGGGGGCAAACACATCTGGATTTCGTTCACAGCAGCTGAGAGGCTGCTGGCACGCTCCTCTCTGTCTGTCTTCCTCTCCCTCTCTCTCTGTGTCTCTCTCTCTCAAAAAAAAAAAAAAATTGAAGTGATGAAGTCACTGAACCAAGAATTGACAGAACTCAACTCAGATCCATTTCAAATCACTTCTGGGAGTGAGCTTGGGGATAAGAGGTGAGGGATGTGGAACAAGGGGAAAAGGCTTGGGGAAAAAAAAATCAGCTTTGAGAAGAGGGTTTGTCAGTGTCTGCTGCCACCATACAAAATTTTGGATTATGAACTACACCACAGCTCAGTGTTCAAGCAACGAGCAGCTCTCTAGCCGCTGAATGTGTAGGCTGGCCCAGTGTCTCTTCTGGTTATGACTGGTCCAGGATTCGAGTCTGGGTTCAGATGAATGTGGTCTAGGGCTTTGTTGATCTTGGCCCTTCTTCTATGTTGCTAGTCTATGTCTTTGGCTTGGATAACTGAGTCAGTTCAGTTCTGTTCCATAAATAAAACTATCAGCCTGGTTGTGTTTGCATGGAGAAGGCAGAGGCGTGAATGGAAGTAGAAAAGAGCTTAGCACATCTCAAGCCTCTGCCTGCCTAATGTTTGCTAATATTCTGTTGACCAAAGCACATCAGTGGGCTCATGACTGAGCCCAGTATATTAGAGGTGGGTGCCACCCAGGTACCCAGTGAAGGGCATGGTTCCAAGGATGGTGAAAAATCCATCACAGGGGAGGTGTCCTACCTGGACACTGCAAGTTCCTAGGAGCTGCTTCTTCAGAGCACTCTCTGTACACGAGGCAATGATTTGTGCATACTTCCTCAGGGTCTACCAGAGCTCCTCTTCTTGGATTCCTGCAGGCAATTGTTATGTACCAACAGGTGCCAGACTCCATCACCTGGAAGACCACCTGGAAGTTGGAGGTTGTATCTATTACTTTCTCCTTGCTGGGACAAAACACCTGACCAGAAGCAACTTAAGAAAGAAAAGTGTTTATTTTCAGCTTACAAGTTTCTTTTAAAAAAAAATTTATTTATTTGTTTGTTTGTTTATTTATTTTTGTTTGTTTTGGGGTAAGGTCTTGCTCTAGCCCAGGCTTATCTGGAATTCACTCTGTATTCTCAGGGCAGCCTTGAACTCACAGCGATCCTCCTACCTCTGCCACCTTAGTTCTGGGATTAAAAGCGTGTGCTACCATGCCCGGCTTTCAGCTTACAGTTTTGAGGGGAAGTTTCATCGTGGCAGAAAACATGGCAGGAGTAGGAAGTTGAAGCCACATTGTCACATCAACAGGGAGGAAGCAGAGAGGGAGGGCAATAGGAAATGGGGCTGGGTTATAAAACTTTGAGGTACATCCCCAGTGATACACTTACTCCAGTAAGACCTCACCTCCTAAGGTCTCCTCAACCTTCTAAAGTGGCACCACCAATCGGAGATTAAGTATTGTACACAGATGAATCTTTGGGGAGCACTTTACATGCAAATGGACACAGAGGCTCTCTTCATCCAGGGTGACTGACTTACATACCTTGCTCACAGAAAGCCCAAGAGAGGATTAATGCTGGAGACCCACCTTTGGTGGTGATCATGGAGACTAGAAATGAGCCCAGGAAATATCAAATGCTGGGGGAGGAGGGAAGAGATTAAATACATGAAGTTAAATTCTTTCAGTGACTGTATACTTCTGCTCATATGTAAATACAGAGAAGCATCCCTTGATTCAATGTGAAACATGTTCTCTACTATTTTTCATCAATGGTGACCTCCTTCTGGTTTAGATTTTGTTTTCTCACTTTTATTCACAACACTAGGACATTAGGTAGATGTCCTCTGGTCCCATAAAAAGGAAAAAAAAAAAAAGAGAAAGAAACATGAAGCAGCAATACAAGCATGAGAAGTGACCGCCTTTACCTGGTCAGAGCATTGGGCATTGAGAAAAAGTGGCAAAATTTTCAAGGAGCTGGAACACACTCAGCCCATTTGCCCCATGTATTTGTGCTCAGTTCCAGCCACCTCTGGCTGGGTGGACATGAGGGTGATCTCTATCACTGTTCTATGTTCAATAGAAGCAAAACATTTGGGCCAGACATTATATATGTACCCCTATAATCCAAGCATACTTGGGAGGCTGAAGTAAGAGAATTAGTTCTGATGTCAGCCTGGTCTACATGAGACCTTGTGTCTTGGCTCTCTGTTTAAGGATGCACCATGCAGCCCAAACAAGCGCATCCCTGGGCCACTTCCAGCTAATGGGCCAGTGGCTTCAAGCTGTTGGTCAAGATGAATGACTGCCTTGCTCAGATGGGGAAAACTGAAGCCCAGAAATGGAAAGGGACTTGCTCAATGACACAAATGGTCCATTTTATAGATTTTATTAGATGACTGGGAATATAGCTCAGTGGTAGGGTGCCTAGTATGTGAGAGATCCTGCTCAAGTCTGCTAAAGAAGAAAAAAAAACAAACAGATTTATCTAATGCCTCCATCCCCAGTATACCTTAATGTCTCAGGGCCAAGACTACCCCCAGCAGCAGCTGCTGGTTATTCTGTTCTTTCATTCTCTCTGGAATCCCACTAGCAGGTTCCACCAGCCTTTTTGAATCCTTGGATTTTCTAGGCTCAAGTTCAGTGTCAGCGCTCTTCTAGGCCTCCTTCCACCTCCTTAGGCTCTTGTGCACAGAATGCATTGGCCTCACACGGTTTCTTGCTAGTCTCAGTGTTTCCGTGATGCCTTTGTTGTCACTAGTCTGAGCCTCTAAAAGGCACAGGCACCTGGGTTTTTATAGGGAAACCTCTGGAACAGAACAGGTGCTCAGTAATTTGCTTTTGTGGAACAATTAGAGGCATAAATAAGAAAATAATGAATAGAATATAGCAACGTAAAAAAAAATAAGCTGTGGTCCTCCATCCAGTATTATTTATGATACACTTCACCCCAGGCCTTTACAAAAGAGGAAGAAGTTACTATAGAAATAGGAAGTAGTATGTAGCTACTTGGAAGGCTAAAGAAGGATGATCATAAGTTCAAGGTCAGCCTAGACAACTGAGCGAGACCCATCTCAGAGGAAATAGTAAATCAGGGCTGGAATGTAGCTCATACACTCATACATGTATGAGAACCTAGCTTCTATCTCCAGAACAAAAGGGAGAGGAAAAAGAAGAGGGAGAGAAGGAGAAAGAGGAGTAGTGCAGTGATGGTCTGACTAGGAGGAGGCCATGGCAGAAGGGCAGGGGAGAGGAGGGGAGAAAGGGGAAGGAATGAGTCAGGAAGGGAGGAAGAAAAGAAAGGAAATTTGAAGGCACAGAGCATAGAAGCTGACTGACAGCCCTGGAGTCAAGTGCTCAGATGCCTGGAGGGGAGGTGTTGGTAAAGTGAGTTCTTATCAGCACCAACCTCGGGCAGACAGCAATAAGTCACGTGGACCATAGACATGCAGCACCCAGCAAAGTGTCTGGCACATAGTAGGTTTTCATTAAATGTTAACTAATCACATGATTGACTAAAAAGAAACAAAATGGCTCTTTCTCCTCCACGTCCTGTCCCCTTCCCCAAATAGGTAGTTCAAGCCAATGTAGGGCACTGAAGGGACCCAGGGCTCAGGCCTGAAGCCTCTGTTCTTCTTTCTGCTTTGAAGTAATACTGTGAAGCCAGCAGTGACTTCAGCATCTGGAGAGGTGGACAATGTAGCCTGCCTTGTTCAGTGAGGCTCTGCTCGCCTAAGCCTCAGCAAACACATCCCCAAGGGTACCTGAATCCATGCTCAGTAGCAACGAGGTCCAAGGATTAGCCGGCACAAGGCGCTGCCCAAGTGGGTCCCTTTGTGTGTTTCCATATCTCTCCTCTCCAGGAAAACAAACAGCTTAGGCTGAGTCTCCACAGACCATGATGGGGATGCCTGTGATCACCTTTAGAAGGCAGCCAGCAACTCGCCATCTCAAGTGTCCTGGGCAAATGAGAGATGCTCTTGCAAACCTGCAGTGACCTTTTCAGCCGTGACGGTAAGAAAGAGTCCTTATATTCAATTATGGTTCTTCAATAAGAACAACAATAATTTCATATTAACAACAGCCATCGTTTTCTGACCTGAGTCTTCTTTATAAGAAGGCAATCCCCTAAATTTCAGTAATGGCTAAATAAACAGGCTGAGGAGAAGAATAACCTTGCATGTTTCAGTATAGTATTTTGGTTGCATTTGCATTTGGAGGAGGATTTGTGCCGAGCCGGTGGATTAAATCCCGTGAAATCATTATACAAATTTCAAAATGTCAAGTACTCTGGTAGAGATTATGATTTTATCTTCTTATTTTGACAGGAAACCGTGTGTGGCCACCTCTGTCTTAGCACAAGTGAAGAAGGAAAGCCAGGGAGCCCAAATCAAGATAGAAGAGCTCACAAGGTTCCTGACCAGCCGCCTTTTCATTCTGTCTGCTTGTACGACACAGCGTAATAGACATTTTCCTTTGCACGAAATAATAAGAGCAGTACTTATCGCACCATGCCTCCAGCCAGTGGCAAAAGGAAATTAGAAAAGTCCAATGAAGCTGAGAAGTAATTAATCATCATGCAGTGGGGCCTGTCAAATCAGAAGGGTCCTTCCAACTGATAATGTTCCCCAACTCAATTTAGACTGATAGAAATTAGAATTTTTTTTTAACCTCTGGCAAAAACAAAAAGACCAGCGTTAGCACAAACGTGGCCAACTGTTGGCTCTCTTAACGGCTTGACCCATTTACCACGATGTCTGCATCAAGTTTCACTCAAGCCAAAATTGAAACAGCATCGTTTATTCCTCAAGGCAAAAGGAATCATAACTACATGTTTTAAGGCTCCTTTGCTCCATCTTCCCTCCACCCCTGCCACATAGCCTTAGCTGTAGGAGAAAAATTAAAGTTTGGTTCTATTGATCAACTTGGCCCATCGCCTCATAGAGCCGAGGGGAGGGAAGCGTTACTAAGTTCTGTAATGAGTCTGGGCTCTTTGGAGAACAAGTGAAACAAATAAAATAGGTTCAGTAGGAGCCACTGAGGGCTTTCCTTAGAGAGAAGTGGGATAACAAGATGCTGTCAGATTCTTGAGTCCTGGAGATGGTGCCTGGCACAGCAAGATGGCACCTTCCTAAGCAAAGACTTCATCTGTTACCCACACCAAAAGCCAGTATCTCCCCGTAGCCGATACCACCACACCTGATTTCTATGGCTTCTTCCAAATGTCCACCGAAGGTGAGGCAGACATTTTGAATGCAAATATTCATTAGGACCAGGAAAAGAGGAAATGAGCCAGGAGGAACAATAAGGAATGGTGGGCCTGTGGCCAACTGGAAAGTACTTATCTTTGCTAAAGAAGACAGTGTCTCCTTGGCGCCAGGCAGTCATTGCTAAGGGTCAATTCATAAGATGTTCTGACTTGCCCTTACAAGCCCCAAGTCCAAAATTTAATATAACATCCTAACTTGTAAATGGAGGCAACTAATGACATTTTAAAAGTATATGCATGTAACTTTCAATGGCTCCTGTTTGTGGCTTTGGCCCGTAGAGAACTGCAGGCTCTCAGAAGATGCTGTGCTTCCCTGTTCTTGGTCATGTACTCCAGGGCAAAGTACTTTTGTGTCACTGTGTCCATATTTGACAGAAATGACTTAAGAAATAAAGGTTTATCTTATTTTATTTTGAAAACTATTTTATTTATTTATTTGAGAGAGAGAGAGAGAGAGAGAAAGAGGCAGACTTACACTTTTATTCCTTCATTCCAACGCGGTGAAAAAAGCATTGAACAGCTCAGTTCATGGCAACTTCCTTCTTTCCTTGCTGTTCTTTCCTTCTTCCCTCCCTCCCTTCTTCCCTGCCTCCTTTTCTTCCTTCCTGTGTTCCTTCTTTCCTTCCTTTTCTTTTAAAGACAGACTCTCATGTAGCCCAGGCTGGCCTCCTACTTACTACATGCTGAGGGTGATCTTGAACTCCCACTTCCCTGACTCTTCCTGCCAAGTGCTGGGATTACAGGCATGCTTCACAAGTCCTGGCTTCTATTCTTTCTTGATAATTTAAAAAGGCTACGATGAAATACAGCCAATCTCTTTTATTATGTGCAAGTGGCTAAAGGAAAGAGAGGAGACAGGGAAGGGGAGGAGAAGTGCAGGGATTGTATCCAGAAAGCTGGCAAGCAACAGCCTGCGGGGAGGTGATCTGCGCTCTGTGGCTGCTGAAATCGCATTTTTCCTTGGCGTATTTGCAGATCAGGTGTTAGGGCCTAACAAATGGGAGGATTTTAGAAAGGTCCTTGGGCTAAGCAAACGGCTTGTGCACACATAGCGCCTAGGTGAGATGAAAGGCCCCGGTGGGCTGGCTGAGACCACTCAGACCCCTTATCTGCAGGGCTGGCCCTCCATGTGGTTTCAAAAGGCCCAAGTGGGCAGTGCTGGCGGAGAGTTCAAAGTCATTTTTTTGAACAGATAGAGTAATCAAAAGTTTGTTTATCTGTTGAAATATTTAGGAGAACAAGATATCACTTTGACCTGCCTACACCTGCGACTTTGTGAAAGCCGTTAAGATGCATTTTAAGCTTGTTTGCGCTCTCAATCTTTAATGGGCTTCTGCATCTTTCAAAGGGTAGAATTTGGACAGAGAATGAATTTCTTTCTGCCATCAAGGGAGGTATGTTTAGTAACCTTAGCCGTTCTCATGCATTCTGGAAATCCGTTAAGAAAAGGGTGTATGGTCCAACCTCAACCTCAGAGCCGTCACGGTGTTTGCAGTCTTGTTCCCACAATACCAGGTGCTAAGACTCTAAGCCAGAGTGTTAACCTGACTGTGCCATGGGGTTGAGGCAGCATTTGAGCTACTGATGGAGGCAGAAGCCAGGCAGAGAGCTTCAGGCTCAGTACTCATTGGTTTGTGTTCTGGGATAGTTTATAGAGCCTGTAGTTGACACTTGCCAAAGAAAATTCATTTAGTCATTTAAAGAAGGGAGAGAGCTAGAGAAATGGCTTAGCAGTTAAGGCACCCACCTGCAGAGCCAAAGGACCCAGGTTCAGTTCCCCAGTACCCACATAAAGCCAGATGGACAAGATGGTGCATGCGTCTGGAATTCATTTGCAATGGCTGGAGGCCCTGGTATGCCCATTCTCTTTCTCTCAAATAAATAAATGAATAAAATATTTTTACAAAAATAAAGAATGGAGAGAGTTTGGGAAGCAGAAGCACTTAGAGTGGAAACAGAATTCCATGGCTCTTATTTCTCCATGCTGGCTTTTGCTGAGCCTGCTCGTTTATGTATTAACGGTCCTGTTGGAGCTGTCAATGGGGATGATGCTGTCCGCTTACAAGAGTGATGAGCTCAAAATATGGCCAAGAACGTACTTTAGATGTCGGCATGCTTGACACAACTTCTCCTCCTCATCATTGCCCTCATCAAGGTCATTACTTATCACCAGCTGTCCAGATAACTCATATGTGTCCTTAAAATACTGTCGTCTGGTTGGGCTAGTAAGAAGTTGGGGGTTCGAGGGGACAGACTGGAGATAGGAAAGAAGAGTTCTGTGGAAATACCTTCTGCCTGGGTGCCACTTCTACTGCAGCTCAGGGTGCTCGCTGACCAACTGCTCTGTCACAAAGTCACATGCAAAAAGGAGACCTTTTTTTTTTTTTTTTTGCATATGTGTAGTGTGGTGTATATACATGTGTGTGCCCATGTGCTTGCAGAACATCGGGTATTTGCTCTATCACTCTTCTAACCTGGTCTTATTTGGACCAGAGTCTCTTACTGATCCTGGAGCTCGTTATTTTTTCACAAGTCCTGGTGAATCTCAGATCTCAGCTCCCCACAGGACCTGGGTTAAAGATGTGATTGGCCACTCGCAGGTGTTTATATGGGTTCTGGGGTTGCCATCTCTCAGGCCTCCTTAGGTTCTCATGCTGTCACAGGAAGTAGTGAGTCATCTTTCCAGCCCAGAAAGCTTGATCTCTGACCTTCACATTCCTGTGTTGGCTCTGGCCCCAGAACCGGGGTTGAAGTAAATGGAAAAGATGGGGAGCCTTATGCAAGATGGCAGACCCAACCTAGCGGTCAGTCTCTCCCTGGTGAGGAATACCAAGAGCCGAATTATGAAATCCCGGCTATTGTCTACCGCCACCACCTTGCATCAAGCGTGTTCACTAGCATGCTTCCCAAGCTGAGTCTGACATCTACACAAGCGGGTGGTCACTGTCTTGGCTATAGCAAGAGACTGCTGTGTGAGATAATGATGAGAGAGACATCATTTTAAAAGGGAGAGCAGGCAGGATCAACGAGGGGTACTGAGATGAGACCAAAAGCCCTAATAGAATTAAAGGTTTCTCGGTAGATCTGTAGCATCGTACCATAGGCATCATGACAGGATCCAAAGCCAGAGAAAGGTGGGGGCTGGGAACTCCACAGATCCAAGGAACCAAAAAGGAGGAGTTTCTTTTTATGAGTTTCTTGGGGAAAGGCGTGTGTCTATACAAAGACTCCGTGAGAGAAATCATGGAAGCAAAGGAGGAGAGTGGGCTGAAAAGAAGACCCACGAGTCCTTCTAGATCTCTCTAGGGGAGGAGCTGTTCTGCCTTGCCTCTCTGCTCACATGAAGGCACTAAATAGGATACAAGGCCGTAACTCAGGTGGTTATGGGTTTCCCTCACAACAGGGAGCTGGTCTTGTTTTGCCACTTGGCCCCAGTCCCAGACAGCAGAGGGAGTATTAAAGGGACTACATCTATGTTTCAACAATAATCATAATAGCTAACACTGTGCCATTAACTAACACTGTGATAAGCAATATGACTTTGTATCATCTCATTTCAATTTTGGGACATACATGTCAGTGGAAGTTGCTATGAGATACCATTCCCACCAGTTGGCAACAGTTCTAACAAACACCCCTGAGAACCTAAAATTGTGGAATCACTTCCGGAGAAAAGGCGAGTAAATCCAGCAAGACAGAGAAAAGTATATCTTATGAATCTGTCCCCTTTCTCCATAATGCAGACTAGAGTATGTCTCACACCTTCACCCCCCCCCCCAGGAGAAACATGAGAGCTTTCATTAAGCACTGTGACAGCACACAATCAGGAAGAATGCAAATGTCATCATACAATGGCATATTCTATGACAATGAAAATGACTTCTTAGCACCACATATATCAACATGGATAAAGAAAGCTAGCAAAAGAATTTAAAAACTTAATGTAAAAACAAAAATATATATATAGTCATCCTTATATCCATGAGGGACTAGTTCCAGAACATTCTGTGGGTACCAAAATCTGTGAATGTTCATCTCAGACAAAATGGCGTAGCATCTGCATATAACCTGTGCAATTCTTTCCATTTACTTTAAGTCATGTCTAAATCACTTATCCTACCTAACACAAGTGCTGTGTAAACATTGTGATTCTGTATTCCTTAAGCAATAATAGGAAAAAAATGTCTGTGCATGTTTAGCATGGACACAATTTTTTTACAAATAGTGGGTTAGGTCCACAGATGTAAAATATCTGATTCTGATGATAGCATATATATTGATGGTTACATCAGTAAATAATATAAAAATACCTGGGAATCAGAAACCGAATTCAGGGAAGCTTTTTTCTCCAAGTGTGGGGTAGGAGGACATAATTTAGGAGAGGTGGGGGAGAGAGACAAAAATCTCCTACTTGTAATATTTTATTTCTTAAGCTGGATGATGAGCACATAGGTATTTATTATATAAGTTTTAAAACGCCTTTGGTGTCTCAAAAATTCATAATTCATTGATTAAAATAAATTAACTTTATTAAAGTAAAACAAGCAAAGAAATTGAACCCAAATGTGTTGAAAGTTAGAACCTGCTGAAAAGGATCTCTGGTCCCCTCTGGGACAGGCCAGAGGGATAGAAAAACCAGCTCTAGTTCCAGCCATAGGTCTCAAGAGACTGGCCAGGCCATAGCCTGGACTAAGCTCTGGCACACATTCCAGGCAGAGGGAGGGTCAGGATGACTAGACAAGGGCAGATGGGGAGTGAGAAACCCTGGGTCAGCAGAGGTCCCATCACGAGGTAGGGAAACTATGGATTTATATATTTAATGAAAGGGTGACTCTGGAAGAGTAATAAAAATATGGTCAAGGAGCCAGGTATGTTAGGTGATTTTTTTTTTTTTTAAGGAAATCTACAGGCTGGAGCTCTAGCTCTGGTACAATCCTTTTGTTAGATCAGGTAATATTTTTGAAAAACAGCATTACAAAAGGTTAAATGTAGAACAGATGTAAGTTATAAAATACAAGCTGATCAAAGCTGAGATTTTGAGACAGATATGTTAGCAAATGATGATAAATCCGTCCCAGTAGGACTGTAAGAAGCAGACGAATGTAACTATGGAAGAGTGAAAGTCAAGGGTTGAAGCTGGGGGAGGGGAAAGAGTGAAAACAAATGTTGGAGTTAATTCCGGTGAACTCACGCAGAACATCAATGAATCCATGCCCGGGAGAGGACAAACATCACAGACACAATAGATTCCATTTTTTTTTTTTCTTAAAAGAAGAATCACATTCCTGGGTTTTGAATAATCCAATTACTGATTCAGATCACCAAACCTCAGTGATCTCTTTTTATACCACTTTCTGACTCTGGATTTCAAATTTTCCAGTGACAAGAGTCTGGGTTTCTGGTTTAAAGCTTTTAAAATTGGCTTTAGAATTTGGGCATCTCAACTTCTCATTAAAAAGCCAGATAATTTATAGTTGTATCATTAACCTGCTTCCTCAGCCTGCCACGATAAACGTATCATGGGGTGGTGGGGGGAGTCAAGATTTCAACAAAACATTACGACTCCTTTCTGGGAAGGCGGCAGAGAAACAAAATTAAATAAATCAGGCCCCTCTGTGTCAATAAATGAAGCCCATGAGAAGTAAACTATTTACTGAGGCTTAAGTGAAACAGAAAACATTTAAAGATCAAGAAAAAAGGAGGTAATTGTTCAGGCTGTCAGCAGGGGACCGCTGTGATAATTTGATCTGAACTCTGCTAACAAATGACCCAGCCGTTCTTCCAACTTTAGTATCTGTTTATGCTCCTACAAATTGAAACCCCACCGCTCAGCTGCCCAGAACAGGGCCCGGTACAATAGCACATCGGCCTGACGATTAGTTCAAGCTGGGGATGGATTAGCTGTCCATCCCAGGCCTCCAAGCCCTCCAGAATATTTTGTCTTTCCCTGCTGGGGTAAAAGGGTGCAGACATATGTAACCAATAAAGAAACAGGCTTCTATGGACTGGAGGTTGAGTGGAAGGAATGCAGAACCAAACTATAAAATAATAATAGACAAAGGGCCAGTGAGGACCAGGGGAACTCAATACCTCCTCTGCTTACCCAGGCAGGGCTGCAGAACCAGCATGCCCCCCCCCAAGTTTTTAAAACGGAAGGGGGGGCCTGTTGTGTGTTGTGTGATCTCCTAGCACACGGCTGTGGGCCAGGCGTGCCAATGATCAGGACTGACATGAGATCAAAAGCCTGATAAATGAGAGGAGAGGGAATGTTTGACCCACTAAACCATATTCTACAAGAATCCCGGGCTTTTAAAGTAATAAGGAAGGCCATAAATTACAGGGTCGTGGGTAGATTCTGATAGTTTCTGATACACACGGATGTTATTTGGATATAGTACTTTTTGAGAGCTTCACGCTCATGAGCAGTGGAAAATACATAAGCACGCTGCCCTCTTTCGAATCCTGCAATCCAGAGATGGAGTCTGTATTTAAAGAAAAGCAACTTAATCTTCCTGAGGTTTCAGAAGCTATAAATGATAATTCAATGAAAAATAGGCTTTAACTAAATGGGAGTAAATTCAAAATGACAATGCACATCTATATAATGCCTCCTCAGGTCAATGACGAGGCATACTGAGGAAGGGAACTTTATGACTGAAAGAAAAAGACACCACGTAGAAATGAATGAAGCAGCCTAGGGGAAACACTGGGGCCAGCCATAGATTTGAGATCTTTCTCTACCATTACGAAGTGTGAGACTGGTCCGCAAGCTCCCAGTCTGGGTTTCCCCAAGTGTGAAGCACAGTTGTAATATCGGGCTCTGTGGCCCAAAGCTATGGAGAAGCAAAAGGAGGCGTTATATATAAGCTATGTGGTCATGTTCAGTAGGTGCTGGATGAGGTTTTGCTGAGGTGGGTAATACAATTAGCAATGAAAAGAAGTGTGGCTTATAGATAGAAGGATTGAAAGGAAGTTTTAGCCAACTAATAATGACAACAATATCTTGCGAGAACTCAGAAAGCTTGTGGAAATAATTACTTAGTAAAAAGGAAGCCATTCCCAAAGTTTCCTACTAATTGGATTGCTTCCCTGACCCTTTTTCTGAACAGCTTCTGCTCTTCATTATATTTTCAGGTCATTCTACCCCACCAACTCTGAGGCAATGCCCGCCAGCTCTCCAGCAGAGGGCACTGTTCTCATTGAAAGTTGGGAAGCCATTTTGAAGATGGCTGTCTCCATGCCCCAAAGAAGGCACTCAGGCTGGCCACCAGCATGTAAGATCAGGAAACTTCATCTTCAGACCAAAAACATCCCCACGCGGTTAATGTTGCTGCCAGGTAAAATATTATTCAGAAGAACCAAAATAGCCCTCACACCTGTGTGCTGAGGGAAGGTGATAGAGAGTAGAATGGGTCCTACACCTGAAGACTTTCATCCTGCAGTCTGTCCAGTGATTCTCAGCCAAGGGTGATTTGCTCCCAAGGGAACACTGGGTAATACCTAGAGAAGATGGAGAGGGGATGTAGTAGGGAGATTCCAGGGATGTCAATAAGCATCCAACCAGAGACACAGACGTTTGACACACTCCCCAACAATAAATCATTACTTGCTCTAAAAGGTCAGTTGAGACATACAGACCCAATGGCAGTGGTTTTCCACTTGGCTCCGCCTGGCCAAAGTACAAATCATTTCTAAAGATGGTCTTGTCACATTGAGATTTCCTCGGGATTAAAACATTCCCTCCTATAGGGAGGGGGGAGGTTAGGAGAGGGGCTCTTAGGACTCAGAGGGGCTCTTAGGACTCAGAGATGCTCTGGAAGCTGAGAAAGTTACAAGAGTCACATGACCCCTCCCCCAAGGTTATATAAGCAGTAAACACTGGTGGGGAGAGAGAATTCTCTTCCATGGAGCTGCTTGCAAGGGAAGCAGAATGCTCCAAGAAAGCAGCTTTCTTATGGTCACCCGTGAGGAATGACACATCTGCTTTTGAGTCACTTAGACTCGTATATATAACCCCTCACCTACAATCCTATAAGTCACCCCAATAAACCCATTGGTTCAATCTCCTGGATTTGGGTGGAATCATTTTATTGATCAGTTGTCAGTCCCCCTATCTAGAGTGAATTGAAGTTTGCTCATGGCTCCTCTAAGAAAGTTGCACAATAGTGATGTTGAGCCAAAGTCTCAACAAATAATGAAAATAGCAATAATGGAATAAACAAAAGTTGCTCCCATCTAAGCTTTAATCAAGGACGGAAGGAAGTAGCTGGAGAGAGAGAGGATGTCTTCAGTGTTGCTGGTCTAAACTCCAGAGAAACCAGTATGATTCCAACATTCCCTGGCTCTTTTATAGTCACAGGATAAAAAATGCCAAAGTCTGAAGAGTGGATCCTTGCAGCTGTGCCTTGAACCCCTGAAGGATGTTGCATGTGCTGGAAATTAACCTGAAGTTATAGGTATGTAGATGGGTGAGAACCCAGAAGCAAAGTGGTCCTGTCTGCTGTGCTATCTTGGGCCAGTTAAAGCGTCTGGGTCTCACTCTCTCACCTACAAATCTAGACTTGTGCCATTGACCTTGCAAAACTGTGATGAGCACTCAATTCAATAATGTATCTAAAGCGTGGCATTCTTTATTTATCCTATTTATTTAATTTTTAAAATTTTATTTATTTATTTGCAAGCAGAGAGAGAGGAGAGACCAAGAGAGAATGGGCATGCCAGGGTCTCTAGCCACTGCAGAAGAACTTCAGATGCATGTGCCCCTTGTGTATCTGGCTTACGTGGGTGCTGAGGAATCGAACCTGGGTCCTTTGGCTTCATAGGCATATGCCTTAACCACTAAGCCATTTCTCCAGGCCTAAAGTATGACATTCTTAATGTCAAGAGGTTCATGCAGTAGATGTTACATTGATATTCTCTGCCTCCTATTATCCTCATTTTACAGATGGAGAGACTGAGGTGCAGTTATTACACACCTACGTAGTAGTCAAGGCAAGGCTTGACCTGGAGTGGTCTTGTACCAGTGTGCACGTTCTCAGCCACTAACTCATACATTATCACACACTAAAAGAGGTCAGGGATAAAGGGAACATTGAAGATCATTTGGACAATCCTCCTAATTTTTCAAATGGATGACTGAGTTCCCCAGGGATCCAGCAGTTTACTAGTGATAAGGAATGGAGACAGGATAGATTGGGGTCCTGACTGACACTTCTTCCAACAAAGAACCACTCTATGTTATTTTTTCTTAATTTTTTTTTTTCAAAATCAGATACCATTTTCCTAGCACAGGGTAAACACAGGAAAAATCACTTAGCATGTGTGTCTTAATAACCCAACTTGACTGAGATAAATGAATTCACATTTGAGTCATCATATAAGCCTATTAAATATTCTGGGAGGCTTCCATATACATTTTAATGGATGTTGAAACACTGAATGTGTGTGTTTATAGCTCTTTAGTCTTGCTAGTTTTACTAATATGATTAGTTCAGGAACCATTTCACATGGAGACTTAGCTGTCAAAATCGAACACAGAAGTTTCCAGAACATTTTGCTCCTTTGGGTTTTGATTTTATTTTTTATTTTTTGGCTTTTCTTTTTTTTCCTTTCAGTGGACTATTTGGACCTCATCTATGAGGTCACTAGGGAAAACAACAAAAGCAAACATCCCCAAGAACAAAAAGACATAAATGGCTGTGACAGGACTTCAGCAGTTCTGGGGCACCCAAGGGTGGGAAGCTGCCATTGTCCAGTGTGACATGCCCTGCTTCACGGTTATTCACTGTGCTAAGCTTCCCTTTGGGAGGAGCTTGGGGCATGACAGAGTGATGTCTTAGCTACCCGGACGTTTCCATGTGTGGGGGATCCACTTGGTGTATGCGAGGTGTCCTCAGTCCTGCTTTTCAAATGCAGTGTCCAGGGTGGATGGTAAATCAGTCCAGTGAGTAGCTCAGCCTCTGGGAAAATGACTGCCAATGGCCCAGTGCCATGGGGAGAGTTACTTGTTCTGGGAATGGAAGGAGAAGTTTGTCAGAGGAAGTGAAATAGGAAACGAAGAGATCAAAGCAAGGAGGAAATGAGATTGAATTGAGCCCTTTTTGGATTCAACTTTGCACTCTTAACCCATGTGAAGCACAAAGATTAGCCTCTAAACAGCTGGAGCTGGGAGAGACACTTTCCAACGGGTGCATCCTGATGACCTGCAGCTCCCGCATCCTACCCCACAGACAGATGGCAGGGCGGTAGCCAAGGGAAGCCAGACTCATTTCCCACACAGAAAGTCCAATGGTAAAAGCACCATGCAATTCCCAAATGGCAATCAACCCCTGACACCCTTAAATCCCAGGATAGGATGGGATGCAGAACTCCTCTCTAATGAAACCCAACTCTTTCTCCCAGAAAGGATTGAACCTTGCCCAGGACTAACCACTCTTAGAGTCCCTAAGGGGGAGAAGCAGGGTTTCTGAAAGGCAGAGTTTGTGACAGGGGAGGTGACAAAGGGGTACCACTACATCGCAATAGGGTAGGGAGCAGCTTTGGGCCTAGACAAACTTGGCAAGCATGCATGGGGGCTGGAGATGGCATCTGTCCTTCCTTGCTGTATGCCATGCCTCTGTCCATCTGCTGGGCTAGGGAAAAAGAGCCTGAGGCAGAATTGTCCCAAGGGCAGAGAAATCCTAACAGGCAGAGCTTGGATAGCAAAATAGGGGATAGTGGAATGATTCCCAGGGCCACTACTCTTGGAGGCCTTATGCAAATAAAGTACAAGAAGCAAAGGAAGTTCTGGATCAGCAATAGCTACTGTCTCTGTTCTGGGGACGCCAGAGGCTGCTTTTAGACACATGGTTATTTCTCCACAGTTTTGTAGGATGGAACACAGAGAGGTTGATGATGTCAACAAGCAATGCTAGCAACACACATACACACATACCAATTGAAGTGAAGAGATCTGAAAATCATTGCCAAGACCACATGGAAATTGGATGTGCCATGCAATTGGCGCTGTGTCTTCTTCATAGACATAGTCCATAAAGATAGGAACACAGCAGTCTCTTAGTGTCTGAATAGCAGGTATGGCTGAGACCTCCATTTTTCTGTCTGAGAAAAATTAGAAATTTGACCTTCGTGGTAAGTTCCATTATCCTCTAGAACTCCAGATCAATGTTGACTCACCTTAAATCCCCAGGAGGACACTGGCCACCCACACACTCTGCCAAGATCAGCTGTGCAGATGACAACCCAGTTTCTATCCCTACTCTTGTAAACCCTTCGCTCCCAGCCCTCAAGAGTGTTCAGCATATAGCCATGCATCTGATCCTCTTCCACTCCATGTAGCCAGCATCTGATCCTTTTCTACTTCCTGCTGTGTTGTCTTGGGTACTTGGAAATTTATTCTTCCCCCAACTCAGATTCAAGATGTCTGGGAGCCCAAAGCTAACAACATATTTAGCAGAAGCCAAAGACCTTCTAAGTAAGCTTCACCCTCCTTGGAAAGCAGTCTTCCATTTAACATATAAAGCAATAAGCATACAATTTATAGCCTGAAATGGGTGAATCACACAGAACACATTTTTTGTGTGTGTGTGTGTGTGTGTGTGTGTGTGAGAGAGAGAGAGAGAGAGAGAGAGAGAGAAATGCACTCTTGCCACTGCAAACCAATGCTACTTTTTGCTTTGACATTTACATGAGTGGCTTGGGGCTTGAACCTGGGCTGACAAACTTGGCAAGCAAGTGCTTTTAACCACTGAGCTGATTTCCCAGCCCTAAGGAAGAACAATTTCCTATGAAGCCTTATGTGTTACCAAGATGCTGCAGCTAGCAGGCTTCCTGACTGTTTAGTCCAGCTACAAATGCTATTGGAACACATTCAGAAGAGACTGTGGAGCAAGAGGCCCTGAGAACCTCAGAAAAGATGGAGATTGGGAATCAGTTTGTGATATCAACCAAGAACAAGCTCCCATGTAAAATTTTGCAGCCCTTTTCTCTGTATCTGCCTGTTAAAATCTTCTCCCTGTGTGGCGGCTATATCTGTTGCTTTCTGCCCATTATCTTTTATTTCTAGAACCCTCCATATTCAATGGGTGAATTGGACCACTCTCTTAGCTTCTCTGACTGTAGGAGGCTTGAGCTGAGAAGCAGGTTCTTGTCTCAGAACTCATCTAGCTCAGGCCTATTGTTAGCTGTGGGAGATGGGGCCAGGAGTCTGACTAGGTGTGACATGGCAGGGGCATCTAAATAGTTCACTTGGGATGCCCAGGTGTTTTCAAACTCACTGCCCCAGATTTCTGTCCTCAGGGTCACAAGCCACAGAGCAAATGGCTCCATGATGCCTGCAGCCTCTCCCTCTCTGCCCACACAGACTTCCTCAGCTACTCTGCTTCTGAGTTCTTTCCCAGAAGGCCAAGTGAGTTCAATGACCAACCCAGGAAACCTGACTTTCCCCTAAATCAGCATGCATGTATCACTTTTGACTGTTTTGTCTGTCTGTTTTTATCAAACAGGGTTTCCCTGTGTAGCCCAGGCTGGCATCCAACCTTTGGAAATCCTGCTGTCTCAGCCTCCCAGTTCTGGGATTACAGGCGTGCGCACCATGCTGGCTATTTTTTTTTTAATGCTATAACCACTTACTGTTTAGACTTGTATTTATCTAATATGTTTAAGTATTCTAATTATCTAAACATTTAATTTAAAAGAAAGCCTTACATTATAATTATAAATTCCAGCTCTGTAGTATATGGCATAAATGGAATTAGTTAGACACACACACACACAAAAAAATAGGATTATTAATAGTATTAACTAAAGCTGTACCATGAAAATTGTCCTTCTTTTGTTAAAAAGAAACCTGGTGAGAATTAACAAAATATTTTTTTAAAAATTAACAACAAATTTTTACCTGTTTTGGCAATGAGAAGGACTGAAAACAGCTAATTTTCTTGTTTTCTCATTAATTAATGTGTTACCAGTGTACCACCTAAAATCAATTGATGCCACCGTTGACATTGGGGAATGCTAAGCAATAATGAATGTTTATGCTCTTACATTTAATTTTCTTGTCCTATGCCCATCTTTGTGTCTAACCCACCTGCCAGTGCCTCAGTTGTGGAGAATCTGGCTTGTAATTCAACTGCAGTTCAGTTCTACCCAAGCTAACAATTGCATCACAAGCCCCCAGAAAGAGCTCGTGCTCCGTCCAGCTTTACTTACAGCTAAGGTTTACAATACATGGCAGGCTGTGCTAATAATACTCTTCTAGAGTTTTCTCAGTATTATTTGGCCCTTAAAAGTCTTTGGATGACAGGGAATCCACCTTATCAGCAATTACAAACTTCTTTCCTCTCATTCCTGGCCATGTCTTAACATGCTCCAAAAGGATCATTTCTGTTCCTTTTTGGCAACTCTGTGAGATAGAGCAGGCCTGCCTGTGAACCTTCACAAAACATCACTAGTGACTCAACTATGCCTGAGGATCAAATTGATCTCACACTCATGAGATTAAATACTAGGTATTACAGCTTGGATTTTAAATGTCTCCCAAGGCCCACATGCTTAATGCTTGGTTCCCAGCTGATGTGACTCTTATGAGACAGTTGGAAGTCTATGAGGTGAGACCTAGTTGGAGGAGGCAGGGCACTGGGAGCATGCCCTGGAAGAGAGTATTTTGTCCTGAGTGTCTCTCTTTCTCTCCTCCTTTCCCTCTCTCTCTCTCTCTCTCTCCTCCCTTATTCATGGATGCCATGAGGTAGCAGCCTGGCCCACCATAAGCTCTTGCTATCATGAAAATCTGCCTCCTCTAGCCCAGAAATAGCCAAGGAAACACTGACTGAACCTTCTGAAACTATGAAGCAAAAAAGATCTTTCTTCCTCCTAAGTTGTTCAGGCAATTAACTTTATGATCATCGTCAACAGAAAGCCAGCTTAACACACTGGACTCCGAATAAGATCTTGAGGTAAGTTTTCTTTTCCATATGTATTTTGTGGTGAGAGCCAATTTCGGAAGAGAAGGTGCACAGTTAATTAAGTGACTTTGCCTTGTTAGCAGCCCTGAGGAGTCCCGACCTTCTCTTCATTGTCCTCGGTTAGCTGGGTGAAGGTGGTGAAGTAATCTTAATAATGGAAATTATGCTTGCTAGCAGGAATATTTTCTGGGAAGTTAGAGAACGGAGGGCTGAGCTACCATGAGTGTAGGCTTCTAAACTAGTCTTCTTAGATGAGAAATTAGGATTTAGTTTTTAAAATTAGCCCTACCTTTAACATTTGAGGATAGTGCCATATGTTGCAACACTTATGGCCTGGAGAATCTCAATGCGTTCCCCAACAGAAGTGATTTGTTAGCAAGCACGGAGATTGCCAGAGACAATTCATTTCTGTAGAGTAATGTAAACTAATTATCTACAATGTGAAAGCAGGGACTGGGCCTGCATGATAAATTGCAGGATATTGCATTATAAAAATAAATATTAATTCATATAACAAAAAATTAAAATTGATGACAAACTTTTTCTATTTTAATTGTTTAATTCTTTAATTACTATTGTCTTACAGCAACAAATACCACATACCTCAAGAGGCACACAAATGTATTTGCCTGAAAGGGCAATAAAAAAAGAACAAAACATGGTTATTCAGGAAATGATTGTCTATTCATCCTTTCTTTCATTCCATGGAATTTTTTTCTCCTGGGAAATAAATTTTAACATATTGTTATGTGGGAAGAAGGGGATTTTTTTTTCTCATCATATTACTGTATTTTTGATCAGAGAAGTTCTTAGCCTTTTGATAAAAGGAAGTATAACCATCTAGATAAACACAAAACTTTAAGAATTAACATTATGACCAGAGTGTTGCACTTTGTGCATTTTTTCCCTTAGCCACAAATTGTTATTTTCCACCATTTTCTGTCCCTGAGCACTAAAGATAAAACTGACAACTTGATGAAAAGATTCCTATCGCTGAGCTCTCTTCAGAGGTGTATCAGAAAGTACCTAATTGAATTATTTATTCTTTATTGTCCAAAAGAAATTTAAAGTGTAGGTCCAGAATGAGAAGATGCAGATGTTACCAAGAATGGTTGTAGCTCCCAGGTTGCTTCACCTAAATGGACTTTTCCAGAAAGATCTGTTGGTTCTTCATTTAAACCACCAATTAGCTCATCTCTGGGTTTCTCCACAGCATCATTTCAGTGCCATATGACAACTCTTGGAGATGTGGGCATTAAAACCCACTGCTGGACTAGAGAGATGGCTTAGCAATTAAGGCCCTTGCCTATGAAGCCTAAGGACCCATGTTGTAATCTCCAGATCCCACATTAGCCAGACTCACAAAAGTGAGGCAAGCACAAGGTCGCATATGCCCATTAGGTGGTACAAGGGTATGGAGTTAGATTATAGTGGCTGAGGCCCTGGTACATCAATTCTCTCTGTGTGTCTGTCTCTCTCTGTGTTTGTGTCTCTCTAAAATAAAAAAAATAAAAAATAAAGCCAGGCGTGGTGGCGTGTGCCTTTAATCCCAACACTTGGGAGGCAGAGGTAGGAGGATCGCCATGAGTTTGAGGCCACCCTGAGACTACATAGTGAATTCCAGGTCAGCCTGGGCCAAAGCGAAACCCTACCTCAACCCCCCTCCCCACCACCACCACCAAAAAAATAAAATAAAAAATAAAACCCACTGCCCAATTTCAGCCATAGCTGATTCGACTGAGGCCTTGATCTCAAAGCTAACAAGTCCTGAGCTAGCTGCATGAAATGATCTGATACCAAGAACTCTGTCAAATTAAGGAGAGTGAGGCAGAGTAGCCTGACCTGGGCATATGGGCCGAGAGGCTGAGTTACTTGAGGTGGTACCAGGTTGTGATATGGGCTGCTGGTCATGTGGAGTCAGCTGGAGGTCAAAGATGATAGAGGGAGACATAAACAAATCAGGGAAGAAACAGCAGAGTACAAAATGGAGTAAAGTAGGAAACTGTTGAGTCTCTGGTTACTGGGAGACATCTATGGTTGCCAGAAGACCTCAGCATCCTTGCCATAGCCATATGCTTTGTTTGGTCCTCACTAGCTTGAGTGAGTTTTCATACCTTGGGGACCAAATGACCACAGCTAGCACATCCTCTGAGGCACTTCAGTAGAAGGAATCGAGCTTTCCAAACTCCTTCTCCACAGTTTCCCTGAGCAGTAGGAACTCTCAAGTCCCCATGTTGCAGAGGAGTAAAGTGAGGCACAGAAGGCTTGTCCATCCTCAGATAACTGGTATGAGAGGGAGTGAGACTTGAACGCCCACTGGCTATCCTCTCAGCACTCTGCACTGCTCTACAGAGCTCAAGGTGAGCTGGGCTGCCTACAGTAAGTGCTTCGAACCGTCTCTATCCGCTTACCCCATGTCACTGGGAGGAGTTTTAGCAGTGCCGTTTCCTTGATCGGATTTGTTCACTAGTGAAATTAGGTATGGATATTTGGGCATGGCAAACAAAGAGTAGGTTCTCAAAAGTCAATTTCCTTTCTCCAAATTTCCATTTCACCTTTTCTCTATGCGCCCACTGTAACTCCCCAATCCCAGTCATTCATGTGTTCATGTGCTCTGCTACCCTCCCCTGCCATCCTCTCTTCTTCTTCTCCTCCTCCTCCTCTTCCTCCTGCTCCACCTCCTTTTATTAAGGAAAGCAAGCCCTCTACCTCAGCTGCATCCCCAGCCCTTTTTTCCACTTAATTTTAAATACACACGTGTGTGTGTGTGTGTGTGTGTGTGTGTGCACTCATGCCTATTAGTGTGTTTAAGTGTGGGTGTGTTCATGCACCAGTGTACATGTGGAGGTCAGAGGACAACTTTTGAGTTGGTCTTCGTCTGTCTGCCTCATTTGAGGCAGAGTTTCCTCTCTGGATTCTTGTCCTGCTATTCTTCGCTGTGGTCACCAAGAACTTCTGAGAAATTCTCCTGTTTCAGTTTTCAATTTGCCATCTTCTGAGATTATGGAAGCCCACCCCAGCTTCCAGCTTTTTACATGGGGCCTGAGGGTTGAACTTGCGTACTCCGGCTTTAGCAGTGAGAGCTTTATTCACTGAGCTATATCCCCAGCCACACTTTTTAAAATTTTGAGACCAGGTCTTACTAAGTTGCCCAGGCTAGCCTTGAACTCACTCTATAGCCTGGACTCTTTGAACTTCTGATCCTCCTGCCTCAGCCTCTCAAGTAGCTGGGATTGCTGGCTTCCACCATCAGGCCTAATTTTCTATCCCCACTTCTGACATACTCTTAATCCTCTCTTTTGCTACATGCCTCATGAGGTACACTACTAAAGAGCTCATCACTCAGCTTGCCCTTGACCTTGGCTTCTTGTTGAGTTTGATGTAATAAGCCATCATCAGGGTGTTAAGAAAATGGAAGGAGAGAAACATCAAGGTGTTTTGCATCTGGCTTATGTGGGTGGCTTGGCAATTAAACTCCAGCTCATAGGTTTTACAAGTAAGTGACTTTAGCCACTGAACCATCCTCCCCTGACATCAAAGTATTTAGGTCCCTTGTTTTCCAGTCTGGCAGCTGTCTTGAGGGTTTTGGTCCTCGCTTGGCAAGCCAACAAGACCAATGACTTGCTCATGTTGTTTGCCTTCCCTTTGGGTTCTGCTCATCCTACAACATGTCTGTCAGTAGGAATTTCATTAACCTCTTTCCCATTAACACTCTATGTTGGCCATCTGTGCCAGACACAGCCCTCCCTCTTTCAACAGCCTTTTTGATTCTGTCATATAGTATTATTTACTACAAAGTTTTTCTGTCAATTGATTAGCTTATTTCATATTAATTTTAAAGAAGACATTCAATCTCTACCAGAAATGAAAAACTATGTTCACTTACCCTAACTGAAAATAACCATTTTTTTAAAGCAGGACAAATAATTCAATATCATCAACTCTATCTAGCTGTTAGCTGTTAGTGACTCCCAAGACTCTGAGTCCACCTTCTGCCCACTCTCTGGTAAAGCTACAGATGAACAAAAGTGATAAAGGTCTTAAGGTCATGCTACCACCAAACTGAGACCTCCTAGGAGTGTGGATCTGTGTTATTCCATATCCCGTCCAAAAGGCATCTTGGGTTTTGTCGTTGGATAACACTGCCTACAGCGACCAGTCACAAGTAGCTACTGCATGTAGTTTACAGACTTGAATTATGTCTTCAAGTTGAAGCTGGAAGGTTCTAGAAGATACTAGATAATACTAGAAGAGAGTACAGGATGATACTAGCACAAGAAAACATGATGCCCACGCATACGTTTGCATGAGACAAATGAAAGGTATGGTTTTGGCTTCTGGGAGAAGCTGGGCTCTTTGTGAACTCTCTTCATGATGCACGAAAATTGGACAAGCAGGAACTAGCCAGGAGGCCCTGGGGCATCAGTGTCAATGCACCTGTGCAGAGGCACAGGCTCCTGCAGCTTCTAAGTAGGTGGGGAAGTGAAACTTGTCCAAAACAAACTAGTAAAGAGATGTGCCCGGAGACCCTTCTTATTGGCTGGTGAGAATGGTATAAACAACATCAGCATGCTTCTCTTTCACCATCTGATAACCATGAACTATTCATACCACAATGTCAGCAGCCACCGTGTTCATCACAGTACACATTCCTCCCTCCAACTTAGTCAAAAACAATCCTTTAAAGCATGTCTGTGGGCTTACTATTGTTACATTCACCCAACCCTGCTGTTCCTGCTGTGTTTTATTAGGCAAATATAAAATTAACAACACAGCTATAATTATTTGCTAAACGGGTTCCAACACAAATTTCCAATTTGAGTTTGGATGTATTGCCTAATAAAATTTTTACAGCTGCAGTCAAATTGGGGTAGTTAATTCCTGGAAAATACAATACTTAATTCACCAGAATTAGCTTTAAGTCTAGATTCATCCCATAAAGACGAGTGTGTATTACTGAAGTTCATACAAAATGTTCAAATGGTGATATCCAATATAATAGCTTGCATAATTTCAGCTAATTCAATGTTGGAGGTATTTGACCTACTTCTATTTTCACTGAACCATACGTCATGGCTTTGAGATCAGTGGGTCTCATCTTTCTAAATTGCCCTTTCCTGAATGGTGTAAGCGCTCTACAGCTAAACACGAATCATGTCAATGAGGAAAGAATAATTAGAATATCCACCAAGCAGGATTCTATTTATATTCCTATTGCTTGCAACCAGTCATTTGTTACTTTAAGACCCGTGTTTTAATCACAGCCTCTGAGTCACAGTTCACACACACACACATCCTTGTAGAATTCAACTCTCTGCTCAGTTTGCCAATGGGTACTTAAAAAAAAAATAAAGATTAATATTAATAGCAACTATAGCACTCACTGTATAACAGAACCTGTTCTAACTGCTTTATATATGTTGTGTGTGTGTGTGTGTGTGTGTGTGTGTGTGTGTGTGTGTGTGTGTCCCCAGGTGTACTCATGTGACAACACATATAAGGAGAGCAGAGGACAAGCTCAGGCTGTTGGTTTTCACCTTCCACCTTGCTGGAGTCAGGGTCTCTCTTGTTAGTTGCTGTGAATGCCACATTAGCTGGCCTGCAAGCTTCAGGATTCTCCAGACTCCATGTCCTATTGCATAGGCACATTGGTATTGTAGATGTGTTTGTCACTGCATCCAGTTTTATATAGCTTCTGGGGACCCAAAACTCCAGTCATGAGTTCTGTGCACCAGGATCTTTGAATCACTGAGCCCTGATGTTAATTTTTTAACTCTTAATTCTTAGAACCATCTCAAAGACAGATTTTACCATACTCAATGTATAGATTGGCAAATGGGCAGAGAGGATAAGTAACTTGTCACACACAACAAGGACACATAGCATGAGAAAGAATTGTATTTGAACCCAGGAAACCCAGCTCTACAGCTCCTGCTTTTGACCATTGTGTAATGTTACATAAAATAAAGACTTTTCCAGAAATAAATGCTCAGTATTTACCATAGGTCGTCATATTCTGAGCTTCTTTCCCAGTTTCTCTTATCTAACCTAATTTATTTTCCTAATTGAATAGGTATGTTATTGTATCAGCAAGGGCCTAGAAAAATTTTCCGAGGATCAAACCTAAAAACTGGTGAAGGAAGCCATCTTTTGCAAAGCCATGCAGAGTGACTTTTGGGTGAGAACCTTGCTGTTCTGTCATGTGTCATCTTTGGCCTCTGGAAAGATTTTTCCCAATGTCAGACTCAGTATCTGACTGCAGAGGGATGGAAGGGACCAAGTGCCTACACCTTGGCAGACTTCACTGGCCAGCTCTGTAGCCTGAAGCACAGCACCACATGGACCTGTGTATTCCTCTTCCTCATTTGTAAGCGGGCTTGTCTATTTTAATAGCCTGATTCTCTGTCAGAGTTGTTGGGTTGAAAACAACCGAAACCAGTTCAGACTAAACTGAGCAAAACTGATCCATTGTCGAGGCCTGGAGTAGCTTTACAAAAAGGTGAAGGGAGGAGAGCCACTCAGAGCTATGGCTGCTGAAAGAGAGAAAGGCTGCCAAGTTCACAGTCCTGTGAAACCACTCCCTCAAGCTTCCTTCTGTTCTGGCCTTTTTCAAGAAAGAACAAATTCTTCATCCATCCCAATACACAGTTGCCCCCTAGTCTGCACAGAGCACACCCAGCAGTATGAAGAATGCGCAGACAAATAACTCAGGGCCTGCCAAAAAGCCAGCACTGCCTTCACCCTGAGTATTATTTTATGTTGTTGAGAAATACCCAAATGAATCATTCATCTCTGAAATAAATGGCTAGTGTCAAAACATTTACTAATGCAGACAAAGCTGAATGAAATAAATGGTTGAATAACCCATTGTTTGAAAATCTACAAGAGTAATATATATTACAATCAGATAAATCACAATTACAAAGCTTTTTCTGCAGCTTTTCCGAATGCTTGCCAGAAGTCGCTGACATGACAGTTGGAGGGATAATACATCTAACAAGTGGTTGTGGGTTACCTCTAAGAATGAAGGAGGGAGGCCTCGGTGGAGGGGGGAAGGAGCAGAAGTGAAGAACACTTTTCATTTCACAATCTCCTAGAGGGTTTGAATTTTTAAATTAAATTTGTGTGCTTATTTTATAGTAATTATATAACTTGCTGAAATAAAACTTTTTGGTTGATAAAACAAATCCAGCTTGAGCTACTTTAGGACTCAGGGGATTTATTGCCCCCAGGACATAGGGCAGAGAAACATGACAAGAAACCCAGGTGTTGGGCTTTCTTTAGCTCTCTGTCTCTATCACTCTTCTTGTCACTGTGTTGTACCCTGTGACTTTTGCTATGAGGATGGAAACTTCCTTCCCACTGCTCCTGGCCTTATATCCTCATAACTTTGGGAAGGAAAACAGTATGTGTTTTGTTTTTGTTTGTTTGTTTGTTTTTTCTCTCTTTCCATTTGGAAAACCCCAGAAGAGGACCCTGATGGTTCTGACCAAAGGCTTCTGACCACCTATAAATTAGGGTGGACAGAAAGCATTACTGATGGGATAAATAGATGGCTTAATAGTTAAGGCCCTTGCCTTCAAAGCCAAAGGACCCAGGTTCGATTCCCCAGGACCCACAAAAGCCAAATGCACAAGGTGGTGCATGCATTTGGAGCTTGTTTACAGTGGCTGGAAGGCCTGGCATGCCCATTCTCTCTTTCTCCTGCTCTCTCTCAAATAATTAAATAAATACATTAATTAATTAAAAATTAAAAAGAAAGAAAGCATTGCTGACTCAGAGCTGAAGAGGTCATCATGATCCACCAATCAGAGAGCAGGCACCTTGAAGCTCTCGTTCGGTCCTCATACAGGGTTATAAGAAAGTAGCTGATGATGCCACTTTAGTCATAGAAGGAGTCCCTATGGAACTGGCAGCCCCTCTAGTGTGGGTTCCCAAAAGTCTCCGATTCTACAGGCCTTCATTTTTATATGTCTCATGCTAAGACTCCTCAAAACCAGACTGCCAATCCTGGACCAGCCTTCTATGGGAAAGAAGTAACAGTGTCCACATCTTCCACACCAAGTCACTATTGTTGTGCTAATAATTCTCACTTCCCCAGAGCCAAACCCCATGAGAGAAAGGGAAGGACTAGGAGCCCCCAGGTTCTTCTCTTCTTCCACACAGTACTTTGTACCCATCCCCCAGTTGGTTATGGAGACTCTTAAGTGCCAGGGACTGTGCAAGTGGTGAGTGTGCACCCACAGATAACATAGGCCTCACTGAAACAGTCGGGGGTGGGGAGGCAAGGCAGGGAAAGCGTGACCACACACACACACACACACACACACACACACACACACGTTGCTCCAAACACTTTAGACTCTGGTTAAAGCTGGTGAGATGGCTAAGTGGTCAAGGCACTTGCCTCAAAAGCCTAAGGACTTGGGTTCGCGATTCCCCAGTGCACGGATGCACATAGTGCACGAGGTGGCACATGGATGCAGAGTTTCTTGCAGTGGCTAGTTGCCCTGGTGTGCCCATTCTCTTTTCTCCCTATCTGTCTCTTTCTTTCTCTCTATTCCCTCTCTTTTTCTCTCTCAAATAAGTAAATCAAATATTCAAAAAGAAGGACTTCCAAGTAGAGTCATGGAAGGAAGATCTTCAAGGGAAGAGGTATAACACTTAAGAGGATGTGGTTGAGAAACCCCATACTGAGGAAGGGACAGCGAAACAGACCTGAGTGGAGGGGAAGAGGATGTGTTTGCAGGGTGGTTCAACAGCATGCCCGAAGGCCTCAGGTGATAAGGAAGCTGATCTGTGTGAGGAGCAGTGGAGTGGCCACAGCCTGAAGACAGGGCAGAGGATGAGACGAGGGAAGCAGGGCCCATTCCAGATCCTTATTATAGCAGCGTTGTAGGCTGCAGGAAGAACTCTGTCTTTCTGAGTGGGATAGGAGTCTTGGTGCGCTCCAAGGAGCAGAGTGATGTGACTTGATGCGTACTTTTAACATGCCTGACCGGTGGTAGGCTCTGAATAAATATTTTGTTAGTAATTAAAAAAAAGAAGAACTCGGATCAAAAAAAAATTAATGGACTCTTTGGCAGGAAAGGAACAGCCCTGGTGGTCAACAGTGAGCACAGAGAGATGTTTGCTGAGTGCTTCAGAGCCCACGGAGCGGCTTCTCAGGCTCTTATCTGGGATGCATCATGTGCTTGTGGGACATCAGGGCATGTGTGTGTCTGGAGAGCCGGGAGCGGTTGGAGCACTGAGGGGCCTCCAGGACTCCCTACTTTGTAAACTCTCCCAGATTGAAAGATGGAGCATGTCATGTTTTGAACGCTCAATGTCCCCACAAGGCACATGTGTTAAATGCTTGGTCCCCAGGGTGGCACTATTGGGAGATAGTGGGAACTTTAAGATGCAGAACCAGGAATGACTTGGCAGTTTTAAGTCACTGAGATGTCCCCTGGAAGCTGCTGTGCCTTATGCTCCTGCCATGAAATGCCTGAAGCAACCAGGCCAATCCATCTGGATGTAAGCCTCCCACACTATGAGTCAAAATAAACCTTTTTTCATTATAAGCCTATTACCCCCGGTATTTTATTTTGGCACCAGTAAACTAGCAGCTTCTCACACTCAACTTTTCCAACTACCCTGAAAGAGATAGTTCATGGGACAACTGAGATCAGCACTTGGAGTGCCAGGAGAGGAGATCCAGTTTGGGGAGACAGCCTAAGGTATCTCTCCCTTTTCCTCCTCTTCTGTCTTTCCCAGTGAAAAGCCCCAGGAGAGCAGGCCAGGCAGAGAGTATATGTGCTCTGTGAGATTTCCTTTTCTTCTCTCTACAGCTCAAACATGAAGGATCTCTTTGGTGGTTAAAAGAAGAAAAAGTGTTTACCTTGCCCTCAGGCCTGAGATTAAGGCATTAGAAGGAGCAGCAGCAAAAATAGCTCCTAAAGGAGGTTCCTGATTTAAAGATCTGGGGTCAAGACTCCCAGTGACATCACAGTGCCATCGTTCAGAGCAAGGCTGGACAGTCATCACTCTAGACATATGGCGTCTCATGCTGTGGCCTCGGAATTCACGTGGTCCCTGAGTGCTGTCTCAATTAAAGACATCTTTCCTGGGGCTAATCCTTTACCCACTGGGGAATGTAGTGTTCTGGTGGCCCAGAGGGTCCAAACATTATGGTGAAGATATCCTGGCTATGTCACAGCGTGGTGGACAGGTGGAAAGGAAATCACTGGCATGTAGAAATTCATGATGCAGCCTCACTTTATAACAACTCGCTTCCCCGAGGACAAATTTACTCCTGAGACTCAGCCCATGGGACAGGATGGTGAAGATCACATGACCTAGGCCCCACCTCTTAGAGGTTCGGTCATCTCAACACCACCCCACTGGGACCTAAGCTTCCAGTACAGGAGCACTGAGGAGATAATCCACTGCCCATGAACACAAGTGATACTTTCACGTCTTCTGAGGATGGTGGGAAAAGAGAGAGGGAGGAGGGAAAGAGAGAAAGACCCTAGGCTCCCTTGCACAAACCTGACCCCCTCTCCAGATACCTCAGGCTTCTGACTCCAGCTGTCTTACAATGTCTGTGACCCTGAGCCAAGGGTGAAGCAGCTGCCTAAAGGGTCAGTATTCAAAGACCCCCTCCCCCCAGGCTTCAAGGTATGGTAAAAGCCAGGAAAATGCCCTGGACATGGGGGTTCCAAACATTTTAGTCTCAGAAGCCATTGCTACCCTGACACTCCACTCTAGACATGGTGTCTTAAAATGCCCTCCCCTCCCCACTGTCTCTCTTTTATATTTGTGCCACTTTCAAGCTACTTCTTACAAAAGTCACAAAACAGGGAAAGCCCAAGTTTCTGAACTGAACACAGTTAAGGACTGCCATGTGACCATCAGCCAAACACATGTGTGCGTTCTGGGCTCAAGAAAGGAAGCCTACATTTTTCTCTGGTCAATCATGTTTGTTAAGTTGGTAGAAAAAACAGTCTCCTCTCACAGACAGTATGAAAAGTGGGGGCAAATGAATTTATTCTGTGTGGGAGATGTAGAGAGCTCCAAGCTGACAGTGGGGCAACTTAGAGCCCAGCTCCCAGGCCATGGGCTGCAAGTTCCCTAACAACTTCATTCATACACGCTGGCCTACAGTTCAATCCGACTTCCTTTGACTATCTCCTTCAAATAAAAGGCCCTATTCTTCGCCTTCCCCCAGCTTTATTCAGGGGTAAAAACACCACTTTGTGCCCTCGTTGTGTTAAAATAACAGATCTGTGTTCATTCCTGTAGGAGGGAGCAGACTAGCCTCTCAGATGATGGGGAGGCTCCTTTTGGAGAAGAAGGACAGAGAGAAAGGGTCTCCAACAGGGAACCTTTGTCCCTAAATGCAAATGAGCCTCTGGAAAGCCCGAGCAGACAATGCAGGCCTGGTCCTCCCCACACACACATCCATCTGCAGCTACTTTGTTAACCCGATGTCTCCTACATTCTTTCTCTCACACAGAATGCTCGATGTTGACAGCTGTGAATTTTAAACAACCATTCTCTGTATGTTTTTCTAATTTTGTGTATTCCGATTGTTTCTCCATATTGGGGGGCTGAAAGCCAAGTACCTCACTGTTCCTTCATTTAGATGTGTCATGTGTCGGCAGCAATGCGGATCTCTAAATAGAGTAGAAATTAAATGCGCTCACCAGCAGGGCTTGGAATGTCCAGGAAGCAGAGAAGTGTACTGGAAATAGAAAAGCAGGGCTAGAGGGAGGACCTGGGAGGAACTTGTCACTCAGGCCCTCTAGAGGCCCCAGGAAGCCTAGGCTCAGTTCTCTGTGAAATGGGGCCACAGCAGCACCCACAAATAGCCCAAACCAAAGCCCTCGTATATCCAAGCCATCAACCCAGTTTGATTTCCCCTCTCCAGCTCCAGTTACAATGGCCTGGCTGCGATCTTTCCTCTCAGGTAGTATGCAAAAGCCTGGATAGGGTTTGAAGCATGCAGGAAACAAAGAGCTCTTGGAGACCCCAGATCGGATGCATGATTTTCGAATTTATTTATTTATTTATTTGTGTTTTTGTTTCTTTTTGCAAATTACAATGTAAAACACAAATGATAGGAATTAAAATTCCAGCCAAGCCAACAGGGCCATCCTCAGGCACGTGATGTTTGCTACTATTGAGCTTTGAAATCTGAGGACAAGACTCCTGGCAGCCAGAGTGAGGGGAGATAGTGACTCGTGACAAATCTCCCAAATGCTTCATTCGCAAGTAAATTGTACACTGTTATAGTCACAAAAGAGCAATTAGAATTGGAGTTCAGTGTCAACTTGGAGAGCAAATACAGCTGCAGGAGTCCCTGGGCTGGGGCAAAAGTGGGCACCTGCTTAGTGCTCACTGCAGATGCCTGCTGTGGGTTCACAGAGTCTTGAGAAGGATTCAAGGCTGGGCAGACAAGATGTCTGCCACGGTCAGAGGATAGATGAGTGACTGCTCACAGGTGCTCTGTGTCACTCTTGACCCTGACCTAAACAAATATCGCACGAAGAGTTTCTGGTGTGAAGTTTGGTTGAAAGGTGGACTCTTGGGGGTCTAGATGTCCCTGATGGCTCTTTTCACAGCTGGGACTTTGAGAGGAGCCAAAGGTGACTGGAGGTTTTCCATCAATGCTTTGGTGGGGTGACAGGCTGGATTGCTGGAATCTTAATGTGTTGGCACTAGATGGGGAGGGACAGACACCTTTGCACAGCCTGGCCAGGCACAGCTTCCAATATTCCTGCAAGATAGTTGTCATGGCATTTCCACTTTATTTCTGTCTTCCATGTTTCTAAATTGTTTGAGCCTAGAACACACATTACTTTCATAATCAGAACAGGGGAGGTTATTTTAAACCTGTTTTCCTTTCCCTGTTCCTCATCTTTTTTATCTTGTTCTCTCTTTTCTTTCTTTCTTTTCTTTTCTTTTTTTTTTTTTTGTCACAAGTTGAGCCTTCATCCTGCTAAGACTTATCCTTGGAATGCAGTGAAGAAAAAATTGAAGCTGAGTGTGGTATTATGTGCCTGAAATCCCAGCAATTGGGAAACTGAGGCAGGAGAATTGTTGCAAGTTGCAGAATAACCTAGACTACATAGAGAGGCCCAGTCTCAAGGAAGAAAGTAAAGGGACAGGAGGGGGAGGAAGAGGAAGAAAAAGGGATAGGAAGGGAAGAAAGGAAGGAAGGAAAAAGGAAGGAAGGAGGAAGGTACAGGGAAATGTCACAGAAAAGGGAGAAGAGAAAGAAAAGGAAATTTTGATTCCTGGGAACTCATCTAGCTACTGGATTTTTTAAAAAATGTTTTTAATTTTTGTTTTTTGGTTTTTTTGAGGTAGGGTTTCACTCTAGCTCAGGCTGACCTGGAATTGACTCTGTAGTCTCAGGCTGGCCTTGAACTCACGGCGATCCTCCCACCTCTGCCTCCCAGGTGCTGGAATTAAAGACGTGCACCACCACACCCGGCAAAAAAAAAAAATGTTTTTAATTTTTTTTATTTGAGAGAGAGAGAGAATGGGCATGCCAGAGTCTTCAGCCTCTGCAAACCAGCTCCAGACGCATGCGCCACCTTGTGCATCTGGCTTACATAGGTCCTGGGGAATTGAACCTAGGTCCTTTGAATTTGTAGACAAGCGCCTTAACTGCTAAGCCATCTCTCCAGCGCTAGCTACTGGATTTTAAAGATAGGGAATGGTTTTGCTTAGCCCAGCCTTGGAAAGGTGCAGGTGATAAGTTCTCAGGGTCATGACAGTCACCAAGAGATTTCCTAGCTCCTTGGTAGCCTGTGGCTGGAACGTCCAGGTCTATAGAACAGTGAACAATAATAAGGTAGTATCCTGATGCCTCGCCAGCTGCCCCCGTCCTCAAGAAAGCAAGCTCAAGGAAACATTCACTTCACCAGTGATCAACGACATAAGAAGGGTACATAAGATGACAGGAAGTCCAGGGAAATTGGCTACATCCATAGACCACAGACCCCTGGGCATAGAACTTTGACTCTTTTTAAATTCCAAGATTCTGCTACTCAGAAGGCATCAGTATCAGAAGACTTTATAACAAGGAGGAATGTTTCAAAGCAGATGCCCAGTTAGCCTTCGATTAACCAGAAAATTGGATTAATTATGCATGAAGTCCTATGTCCAGCACCAGTCTGACCTGTGGAATATGCAACTCTGGGCATAGATAAGTTATGTTAAAAACAGGACGGACTCCCTTGCACTTGGCTTAGAGCATGCAAGAATGGAGATGCAAGACATGCTATATTTAAAAGCAATGGGCTTTGTTTGGCTCCATAGCAGTGTAGACCGAGCTAGTCAGGAACAATCGGGCATTCAATCCATCCACTTGACATGCTGTCGCAGGCCTGTACCTTCCCTAGGCCCCATGCTCAAAACCATCCTCAGAGAGGCCCGGGAAGGAGAAGAGCCAACAGCTGCTCTGTGGCAATTAACCAGCAGTTTCTGTTGCAGAAGGAGATTATTCTGGATGGTGTAAAGAGATTCAAATAAAAATGTCAGCGTGCCCATTATGGATGAAAGTTAGAAAAACTTAAGTGGCCTTGAATTAATCACTGTTTGACAGGAAGGCACTTTGCTAAAAATCCCCCCACAGATCTGTTTTCCTGCCTTTTTGGTTGGGGATGGGGAGGGTATTTCTTGCCTGTAACCTTAATTCATCTTGGAGTGAAGATTTAATGACAAAGTTACAAGCCCTTAAAGTAGCATTTATTGAAGGGCTGGTGAGACTTCCTAAGAACTCTGCTAAGAAAAGAGAAGCAGCCAGTGACACAAGAGGCCTTTGAAAGCGCCAAAGAGAGAGGAGTTCATTAGCTTTTTTCTTCCTTCTTCTCCTTTCTCAACAATGAATGTTTTGGTGCCAAACCTTCAGGAATCAGGTTGATTTCCTTTCAAGTAACTGATGCGGGCTTTGCTCGCGCATCCAGGCCAGACAACCTCTCCGACTGAGGCAGGAAATCTCACCGTCAAAAGGAAGCTGTGCGTTCCTTCCTCTTGGGCTGAGTTGGCACCTCACAAACTCTGGATTTATGCCACTGCTGCCAACAACCTCTGATTTCCATGCCTCCCACAGCTAAGATAACGAATGCCGCTCTCAGGCCCTGAGAGCTGTGGTAAGTTAAAACTCCAGCTATGCTGTAACAAAACTGGTGGCTGTCACCCCAAATTGAGCAAATGAAGCCATGTTGTACATTAGAAAGGCTAAGAGAGTTATTGAATGTCCCCCACAGAGGGGGCCCCACTAGCTCTTGCCCTCTCTACATATGTCCCAATGGAATATTCTGGGCTTTTTTTGCCTCTGCTCTTTCTCCTGCCCAGGAGTACAGGAAGGAATAGCTGGGGCCCGTCTGTTTCAAACAGATCAAGTTTTCTTAAGTCAGGATTTTTTTTTAAGGGGGAAAAAAAAAACCAGGAACGGAAAGGAATGCTGTGAAGAAATTGGAAACTGGTAAGAGTTTTCACTTCAAATGGTCTTTTGGTCAGCTGATGGCCAAATGTAACAACAGTCTTGGGTAAGCATGAATACCAGCTACAGGAAGTGGAGGGGGGAACAGGAGGGAAGCTGTGAACCATCAGAAGTAAAGCAAGGACTTCTGGGGGTTCAAGGTGGAGTCTAGCCATTCATTTCCGAGTTGTTATCCTGGGGGGCCGGGGCTCAGAATAACTCTCAACATGCAATTAACCTGATATGTGTTTAGGAAAAACTCTCACCAAAATATTCTGTTCTTTCAGAATAGAAAAGACAGCCTTTGCTATAAAAGTATCTCCATTTGGAGAGCATGCTCACTAAAATGGGATTTTCCACATTAACCCAAGATGGGGTAATGGTTGCTGTTTGTGTTAACACTCCAGAGCTTAGGAGTGCTCGTGCCCCGTGGCAGGACATCAGTGCTTTAGGAGCCAGGTTGGTGAGTTCTAGAAGAACTGTCTGTCTCACATCACCTGGAGAGGGGTTTGGGTCTCTTCCACCTTCCTTGGGGCATGTACATTTCTGAGAAGTCTGGTTAAACACAGGCATACCCTGAAGGCTACACATCTCTTAGAATTTTACAAGATGCAATTTCAGGAACATCTGATATGACTTGTCTTCAGGTCCAGGGTGAAGCTAGAATGGAAGCTAATGGCTAAAGTCACAGGGAAGAAATATGCTCTTCTCTGTCTTACAGTCTTCCATTAGTGGGACTGAGAAGTATAAGGGTGACTAAGGACAATATTAGTAGAATTATACACCAAATGCTATCATCACAGTAGCTTTCACTCATGTACCAGTACCTGGGTAATATTTGTATCCATTTCCTGGTGAATCCAGGAAATGCCACCATTTCAAGCCAAATCCCATGATGTACCCCATTCGGGAGAGTATTTAAGGCTCAGAGAGGTCAATTAATATGCTCTGTCCATCCAGCTAGTATTCAGAAGAAGCAGAGTTCCAACCAGGGCTGGCCTGCATCTAAAGCTTTGGTATTTATTTATTCATTCTTTCTTTCTTTCTTTCTTTCATTTTGATGGGTTTTTTTTGGGGGGGAGTTCGAGGTAGGGTCTCACTTAAGCCCAGGTCAGCCTGGAATTCACTATTCCAGGTCAGCCTGGGCTACAGTGAAACCCTACCTTGAAAAACAAAACAAAACGAAATACTTAAGGCTCCAGAGACTCCCCTTCCCCAGTGGGAAGGGTGCTGCACATTAGGGATCAGTCTCCTGTCCTTGTTGCCTAGGGTCATTATTTTTATTTTATTTTATTTTTACATGTTTTATAAACTGCAACTCTTCTTTGAGAAAAGCCACACCAAAGCTATGTTGTCTCAGGGTGGCCTCGAACTCTCAGTGATCCTCCTACCTCTGCCTCCCGAGTACTGGGACTAAAGGCGTGTGCCACTATGCCCGGCTGTTTTTTTTTTCTTAATAGTTTTATTTATTTATTTATTTGAGAGAATGAGAGGCAGAGAGAGAGAGATAGAGAATGGATTGCCAGGGCCTCCAGCCCCTGCAATCGAACTCCAGATGTATGCACCCGCCCCCTTGTGCATCTGGCGTACGTGGGTTCTGGGGAATCAAACCGAGGTTTTTGGCTTTGCAGGTAAGTGCCTTAACCACTAAGCCAACTCTCCAGCCCTTGTTGGTGTTTTTTGAGATGAAGGTTCACCTACCTCAGGTTGGCCTAGAACTCACTATGTAGTCCAGGCTGGCTTCAACCTTGAGATTCTCCTGTTTTAGATCCCACATGGTAGGTATAGGTGTGAGCTCCTTGCCTGGCCAGAGCTTTGTTCTTCACCATCATGGCAGTCCTCCCCTTACACTGCGGGTGCACCCCCACTTGCCAGACTTGGTAGCCATTCTTTTTCAAAATATATTTTATTTATTTATTTGAAAGAGTGAGAAAGAGAGAAAAAGAGAGTGAGGATGGGTGCAGCAGGGCCTCCAGCCACTGAAAACGAACTCCAGATGCATGTGCTCCCTTGTGCATCTGGCTTAGGTGGGACCTGGAGAGTCGAACCCGGGTCCTTTGGCTTTGCAGGCAAATGAAATGCTCTAACTGCTAAGCCATCTTCTCCAGCCCCCTTGGTAGCCGTTCTATCTTCTATGAAGGCTGCTCGGCCCAACAACGAACTTTGTGTACTCCAAGGGAGGCAGTGTCATCTAGCAATTAAGAATGTGCAAACTGGCCGGGAGTGGTGGTGCACGCCTTTAATCCCAGCACTCAGGTGGCAGAGTAGGAGGATCACCGTGAATTCGAGGTCACCCTGAGACTACATAGTATATTCCAGGTCAGCCTGGGCTACAGTGAAACCCTACCTTGAAAAATAAAACAAAACGAAATACTTAAGGCTCCAGAGACTCCCCTTCCCCAGTGGGAAGGGCGCTGCATGTTAGGGATCAGTCTTCTGTCCTTGTTGCCTAGGGTCATTATTTTCATTTTTTTTTTTTTACATGTTTTATAAACTGCAATTCTTCTTTGAGAAAAGCCGCACCAAAGCTATTACATGAGCTTTCATCTATTCTCCAACTGCTTCATATTGGCTCGTCCTGAAATTCTTTTCTGTGTCCAAACCAAGAATCCAGTTTTGCCTGAGTTGAGGTCCCTAAAAGATTAAAGGGACTCCTCAGGCCATTGTGGGCGACAGCAGGGAGCTATGCTTCTGTCCTCATTGCTGACAGTTCTACCAAAGATGGATATTGTAAAAATGAATTGGAACCATTTATCTGAATGTAATGGAGTTTCTGGCACATAGTAATCACTCGGTTACTAAGAAGGGAGGGAATGAAGGAAGGAGGAAGAAATAAAAGAGAGGGGCTGGAGAGATGGCTTAGCAGTTAAGTGCTTGCCTGTGAAGCCTAAGGACCCTGGTTCGAGGCTCAATTCCCCAGGATCCACATAAGCCACATGTGCAAAGTTCATTTGCAGTGGCTGGAGGCTCTGGCGTGCCCATTTTCTTTTGCGCTCTCTCTCTCTACCTCTTTCTCTCTCTGTCTGTTGCTAATAAATAAATAAAAATTAAAAACTTAAAAAAGATTTTTAAAAAGAAGAAGAAAGAAAGAAGGAAGAAAAAGGAAATAAGAAAGGAAGAAATAAAGCAAGGAAGGAAAGGAAAATGAAGAAAGGAAAGAAAGAGGAAAGAAGAATGAAAGAAGGAAGAAAGAGAGGAAGGAAGTGGGAGAAAGGGAAGGAAAGGAATACAGAAAAAAAGAGAGCCAAGGAAGGAATAAGTTCTCAGGCCCCTGAACAGAGCAGAGGGCACATTCTTGGTTTCAACACAGAATACTGGCAGAGAGGAAAGGGCCCCCAGCCTTCAAGCAAGCCTAGGGAAGGTTCAGACATCTCATGGGTCAGATCCCTTTGCTTGGTGTCAACTCTCTGCACGGACACCTCACCTTGCAGGCTCCCCATAATGCCTGCAGCTCCCTGGCCTCTGTGGCTGGGGGAGAAGGGAAGCGATCTTATCCCCACATTCTCAGCTCTAACAAGCCACATGCCCATCCCTGAGCAAATGACCAAGGTGAGAGGAATGGCACAAGCTGATGGGTCGTCTCTCATCCCACACTTGTCCTGTTTCAGGAATGGAATCCACTGTCCCAGAACCCACTGATGGACAGCAGAGCTTCCTCTCTGAATGATCCCCAAGAGGAATACTGGGGGCAGGAGGAGCAACCATAGGAAAAGGGTTAATTAGGAATGTTGAGTTAACGTCCTCCGTGAGCAGTTGTTTGAGTTTAGTGGATGTGGACAAAAACTAGCGATCTGGGGTCTGACTGCTTGAGTGTGAACCCTGGCTTCATTATTTCCTGTGTGACTCTCCCCACACCACCACCAACACACACACACAAATTAATTTAACTCTCTGTTGCAGTTTCTTCATTTGCAAATGTGATTGACAACAGTACCTTTCTTGGGGATTTCTAAGTATTGTGTATGTCCATGTAAAGCACTTAATGGAATGAGGGCATTGAAGCCAAATGAATTTCAGCTCATCGGATTTCATCTTTCAAGAAGCAATTTTGAGCACCTACTATGTGCCAGACGTAGTGAGTTAGGTACTTGGGACACTGTGGTGACCCAAACGGTACAACCATCACAAAACCTTTGACCTGGGGAGCTGCCGTTCTAATTTGGAAATACAAAGAGTAAACAGTAACCCAAGAAGTAAGAATCCTATGGCACATGCTGTGAAAGCAATGTGGAGAAAGTAGGCAGGCAGAAGGAGTGAAATGCTGGCTGCAGAAGAGTCCAGGATGGCCTGGACAGGACTACTGAAAATGGTAGTCATTAGGGAAAGTGCCAAGTGAGTTAACCAGTGGGAAGAAGTGGCCCAGCTGAGAGGCCTGCAGCAGAGACTATGGTGGGAGCACACTGGGGTCTGAGGAGCTAAGAGAGAATGGTCAGCCTGGGGCCCAGCATACACAGAGGGCAGGGTACTGGGATCGATGTCAGGCAGGGCAAGGAGACCTGGGAAATCCTTTGCACAGGAAACAGAAGACACACTGGCAGGCTTGGAGAAGAGCAGGAGCCTGATGTGAGCTGCTTGATGTAGGGTAACAGTGGCTTCTATTTCAAAAATCCCAGTGGCTTTTATGAGAGTGAGTGTTTACCTATCTGCCTATCAGGAAGAGAAAGAGCCTGGCCAAGCTCATGGCAGATAGCCCAGAGCAAGTGCTCCTGGACCTGCCCATATAGGAAGGACAAGGTTTACCTGAGATGTGTGTGTGAGGGGGCATATCTTCTCTTCCAGAGCTTCCAAGATGGCAGGACTCAAATATGCATACTCTTGATGTCTTGACCACCAACGATATTGCCAATGCCTCTGCCAAGAGGCCACGTCCACACAGGCAAACACCAGTCAGGAACTTCAGTGGGTTCTCAGAGAAAACATGACTTTCTGAGTCCACCAGCACCACAAGGGCTTGTAGAAGACTGAAATGGCTTTGGGTCTCAGCCTGATGATTGCATTTGAACGCGCTGAGTCATCAGCATGGATATTTGGCTTGCTTCGCACGTCTTCTGTCATTGGACATAAGAGCTGGTACATGGGGCCAAAAAGATGGTCCAAGGTGTCTACTGTGATTCTCAGCAGAGATTGGGCACTCCAGAGGATGGGGCTGCATAAGGGAGGTTATGGGATGAGTGCTTTGATAAGTTCTGTGCTGTTCCTTAGTTTACCCTTGGTGAAGCACCTTCTCATTGCTGAGACAAAACACCCAACTGGAAGCAGTTTATGGAAGCAAAGGGTTTATTTTAGCTTACGGTTGCCAGGGGGAAGTTTTTTTTTAATTATTATTTTTTTATTGACACCTATACTTATATACATAAAACATATGATATTCCCATACCCTCCCCCCATTCCACTTTAGAACTCCAATCTCCATCATATCCCCTCCCTCTCTCCATTAGTATTTCTTTTAATTTGATGTCATCATCTTTTTCTTCTATTTTGAGGGTCTTGCGAAGGTATTGCTAGGCACTGCAAGGTCATGGATATCGAGGCCAATTTCTGTCTGGGCAGTTGCATTGTAAGAAGTCATACCCTTCCTTTGGCTCTTCCATTCTATCCGCCCCCTCTTCTGCAATGGTCCCTGAGCCTTGGAGGGTGTGACAGAGGTGTTTCAGTGCTGGGCACTCCTCTATCCTTTCTTCTCAGCACTATGTTGCCTTTTGGGTCATCCCAGTGGTCATCGCCATCTGAAAAGAGAAACTTCTCTAACCAGAAGTGAGAGTAGTGTTAATATGTGAACATGAAAATTAAGTGTAGTGCCCTCAGGGCAGCTTGGTGGGAATAATATATACATTTATATACATTTAGTCAGACAAGAGCAGGCTTTATACCCCTAAAGCTCATGACCTCACCTGCCAGAGACTTTTGCTTAGGTTTTTCAGTACCAGGTATGTATTCCCTCCCATATAGAGGGCCTTCAGTCCAATTATGGAGCAGTTGATTACCCCAAGAGCAGACATGCCACTATTGCACCCGTTTAGTCATTGGGCCTGTATGGCCAAACTTGAATTTTCATTGTCCACTGTTTTCACTGCTGATGACTTCTGTCTCCCATAGGGCTGCATGCACTGCAGCTTTTTTCCAGCTTTCAGTTGGCTGGTCTACAGGGAGAAGGTTTTCTGCTCCGCACCAGCTTGCTTTCTCAGTGACCTTGCCTCTCAGGCAAGAGATGTCTTCAGCAATAGGGTCTTACTATCTGTTTCTCAAGGGCAACCAAGGGCTTTGGCAAAAGCCTTTAATGTTTTAGAGGCTACCGGGACCTCCTTGGCCAACAACTCACTGGAAGGTATCCCATCCCAGGCACTGAAAATTTTCTAGTAACAGTCTATAGCTTCTGGATGTGCCATTATTCAAAAAAGTAGGTTTATATAAGTCTTATTCAAAATATCTTGAATTTAGGTTGACCCTCCCTGCCAGGGGAAGTTTTGTCATGGCACCAAAAGTATGACAGAGAAGCAAGCTGCATGTCATATCTCCTCTCAGCTACAGGGAGGAAGTAGAAAGCATGAGCTATCTCTGAACACCCAGTGGGCCTGGGCTAATAAATCTTATTCTTCTATTCAATTCCATTCTTTTTAAATATTTTATTTATGTGTGGGGGGGGTATTGGGTACACCATGGCCCATTTCTGCTGCAAACAAACCTCAGACACATGCTTCATCCACTTTGTGCCTCTGGCTGTATATAAGAACTAGAGTATCAAACCTGAGCCATCAGGCTCTGCAATAAAGTGTCTTTAACTGCTGGGAACAAACAGGGTCTCACTATGTAGCCTAAACTGATGTGTGTGAAAGTTCCACTTCTTATCCGCAACAACTTGGCCATTGCTGTGGTGTAGATGGGGCACATTCCCTAAAGGCTTGTGTGTTTGAACACTTGATCCCCAGCTGGTGGTGCTGTTCTGAAAGATTGTGGAACCTTTGGGAGGTGGGTTTTAACTGGAGGAAATGGATCTCTGGGGTCTTGCCTTACCCTGCTTCCTGTCCTCTTTGTGCATCCTGGCTGAGATGTGAGTCAGGAGCTGTGGTGCTATCCTGCTACCACACAGAGGCTCGCTGTGTGTCCTCACCACCACGATGGCTGTATCCTCTTACACCCTGAACCACGACAAATCCTTGGTACTCTAAGCTGCTTTTTGTCAGGTGCTTGGCCACAGCAATGAGGAAAGTAACTAGTTCTAGCATTTCTAGCCCTGTCATTTAAACCATTCAAGGGGTGTGATGGGGTAATTCATTGTGACTTCATTTTGCAGATTATTAACCCACCGTTCAACCACTAAGCACTCTGGGACTCCTGCTCTGTGCTAGGTCCCCACCTTGGACGTCTGCACATACCTCACTTAGTTCTCTTGAAAACCTGACCAAGCTCGGAGGTGTTAGCTGACTTTCTACGATTCATGCCAGATGCCATCTCTCCCAGTTTAGCCCCTTCCATGCCACAACCAAGAGAGTCCCAGGGTACTAGGGTGGTCAATCTGCAGCTCAGGAATGCCAGAGCAAATATGCAAGAGAGGTCTACATTGCAATCCACTCTTGTCTGTTCTTGCTGCCCAAAGCGAGGCCCTTGGAGCAGCAACACCAGCCTCATTCGGGAGCTTGTTAGAAACTCCACATCTCAGGCTCACTAAGGTGTTCAGAATAAGAAGCCACCTCCCAGCAACATCCCCAGGCTGCACTGTGTGTCTATTAAACACCTAGCGACCAGTGCCAAGAAACTTGGGTGCACTGGACAATTAATGGGAACTTACTGTAACTTGATCCCATCTCCAGCCTGATTAAATTGGCCTAGGATGAGGCCTGGTCAATGGCCGGACAACAATCTTTAAACACCTCCTGGGAGGCTGAGAATGTAGCCTGGGTGGTAGAGTGCTTGCTTAGCATACATACCCCCTGTATTCAATACCAAGTACCACAGGGAGAGAAAAAAAAAGCTCCCTGGGTGATTCTAATATGCAACCAACTTTGAGAACCAACACCTTGGTGAGCACAATGCCACCTTCCTTGTAGTCTTTTGGGGCTTTTGTAAGCATGTTTACATTCACCTTTAGTGACACAGTTTGAAGGGTTTAAAGACCTGAATGTTTCTCTTGTCTCAGATAATTCTCTCCAACACAGGGCTCCATGCGGCTCCCAAATGCAGCAAAGTTCTCCACTTACTGCGCTCACAAGATCTCCTACAGAGAGGCAATGTTATGTTCTAGAACCTTCCACATAGGAAGTAGGATCAGAACTATTGCTAATATACTAGTTTTTCATAACCTCAGGGGTTTTATATAGGGTTCACTCTCTCTTAGAAAGAGCCAATAGATCAGCCTAGAACAGTGTATAGGAGCCACCTTGGGTCTCTCACTTCCATTGTACCCCAACTTTCTCCAGTTTCCTCACATGGTAGCCAGAGAGACCTTCAAAGACATGAATTAGGTCATGTCATTTCTCTGCTCTAAACAAACATCCCAATGGCTTTCATCTCACCATGAACACAACTGTAGTCATGGTTGACAAGGTCGTGTCCAACTCTCTTATCCCAAAGCTATACCACCTTAACTCACTCCACACAATCACGCAGGATTCTGTGATTATTCCTCAACCCCGTAGGGCATGCTCCTCCTCCATCTCACCGGACATGCTCCTGTCTCAGCACTTCTCATGTTCCAGCTCCCTGAAATTCTTTTCCTCCAAGCATACAAGAGCTCACACTTCGGCCATCACAGCTTTTGCTCATGTGGCCCATCCTCAGAGAGTCCTACCCTGCATACTTTATCAAAAATGAAAGCTTCATGTGGGACACACTCTCGGTTTATCAGGCATGCTAGATGCTCAGAAGAGACTTGACAGGGCGAGAGAGGAAGTGCGCTGTCCCTTCATAATGAAGAAAGGTCAGTGGTTCCTACAGCTATTGATGATTATTGACATATCTGGACACTCACTGAATGCCAGTCATGATCACATGCCACATAATGTTCTAGACAGTGATGGACCAACGTTGGTCCTGGAAGATGATATCACCTAGTGATGTCATAGCCGCTTTGTGGAGGTATGCTTGATGGTTAATTTTGATCCTCAACTGGACTGGAGTGAGATGATTCTAGGAGACTTGCAAAGTACACATCTGGGCATGTCTGAAGGGGATTCCAGACACAACTAAGGATGGAAGACCTACACTGACTGTGAATGGCACCATCCCATAAGGCTAAGGGCCTGGATGGAATAGAGAGAAGAAAAAGGAAGCTCAAAGCACAGCCATTCTCTCTGCTTCCTGGTCACCATGAGGTCAGCGGCTCTACCACACTTTCTCCCCCAGCCAATGATGGTCTGACCCCTCCAAAACCATTTAGCTAAGCAAATCCTTCCTTCTGTCCATTGTCTCTCTTGCTTGGAATGGTGGCTCATGCCTATCCTCCCAGCACTTGGGAGCCTGAGGCAGGGCAATTGCTGTGAGCTCAAGGCTAGTCTAGGTTACCTACTGAATTTCAAACAAGCCTGGGCCATAGTGTGAGACCATGGCCTCCCCCTTTCCATGTACATTATTTCCCTTAGTATTTGTTCACAGTGAATAAAGTAAGATTGACATGTACGTGTCCTTTCTGATGTTTGCACAATGAGGACCTGTCCTTCAGTAGTGCATGATGACCCTTGACGCTTAGGTTTTAAATAAGCACACATTCCCCCATCCCTCCTTTTTCTTTTCTTTTCTCTTCTTTTCTTTTCTCTTCTCTTCTTTCTTTTACTTTTCTTTTAAAAAATATTTTATTATTTACTTATTTGAGAGAGGGAGAGAGAGAGAGAATGGTACACAGGGCTTTAGCCACTGCAAACTAGCTCCAGATGCATGCGCCACCTTGTGCATCTGGCTTACGTGGGTATTGGGGAATCGAACCGAGGTCCTTTGGCTTTGCAGGCAAGCGCCTTAACCACTAAGCCATCTCTCCACCCCTCCCTTTTTTTAAAGATTTTTATTTTTATTTATTTTTATTAGAGAGGGAGAGAGAAAGGGAAAATGGGTGTGCCAAGGCCTCTAGCCACTGCAGACGAACTCCAGACACATGCGCCACCATGTGCATCTGGCTTTACATGGGACTTGGAGAATCAAACTGGGGTCCTTAGGCTTCACAGACAACTGCCTTAAGGGCTAAGCCATCTTTCCAGCCCCGCCCCTCCCTTTTTTATGAGAGAAGGAGAGAGAGGATTGGTGCTCCAGGGCCTCCAGCCACTGCAATTGAACCCCAAACACATGTGCCCCCTTGTGACCTTGCACATTTGCATCACTGTGCATCTGGCTTACGGGGGACCTGGAGAGTTGAACATGAGTCCTTAGGCTTTGCAGGCAAGCACCTTAACCGTTAAGCCATCTCTCTAGCCCTACTCCTCCTTTTTAGTTTTTTTTTTAATTTATTTGAGAGCAATAGAGAGAGAGAAAGAGGCAGAGAGAGAGAGAGAGAAATAGGTGCACCAGGGCCTCCAGCCACTGCAAAAGAACTCCAGATGCATGTGCCACCCTGTGCATCTGGCTTACGTGGGTACTGGGTAATAGAGTCTCAAACTAGGGTCCTTAGGCTTCACAGGCAAGCACCTTAACAGCTAAGCCATCTCTCTTCTCTAAGCCTACTCCTCCTTTTTTATCTTTTTGCCATCCTGGGCCTGGGACCAGGGACCAGGGCCTCAAGCATGCTAGGCAAGAGATCTACCACTGAGCTAGCCCCTAATCAGGCACACTTGTATTAAATAAAAGCTAACAACTTAGGCAATTGTGGTGGGGCGGGCATGGAAAAAAGCAAGAGAGACATGCTGTGGGATTCAGGCTAGATTCTGTTTTACATTGAGGGCTCAGAACCTCAGCCACTGGTAGATCTTTGCTAAACTCCAGATGTTCCTGTGCCAGAGGCATGTCAAAGATGCACTACACCAAAGCCCAGGTAAGACTTCCTCCCAGATGCGATAGAAAGGATGAAAGGAGTAGAAAGAGTGGCAATCACATGATCACTAGGGTAGTTATGCTGTCATTATTGTTTTGTTTGTGCTGCCGCATACCAGCCAAGGGCTCTATGCAGCTCCCCTCCCCAGCCCAGCTCAGTCTCTATTATAAGATGCCGCTCCTCAAATCACTTCTCTCTCTCTCTCTCTCTCTCTCTCTCTCTCTCTCTCTCTCAGTGGTACCTGTCCTTCACTTGGAAACACCAACCCAGGTAAGTCTGGACCCCAGGTCATATCCTGTTTTGTTTGTTTTTAACTTCTTTTAAATTAAAGTTTTATATTTACTCACTTCATCCTGCTTTTTATTTATTTATTTAATTTATTTATTTTTATTCTAGAAGCAGGAAGAGATAAGAAAATAGTACAGCTGCCTTCGAATTCCAAGAGTTTCCCTCATCCTCAGTGGATCTTAGGGTCTGAGGAGAAAGAAAAATGACTCAGGCCTATCTAAGAAAAAGTCAGCACTGTGCCGTGCAGAGGTTCCTTGGCTATTTAACAGCACAGACAAAACACCCACATCATTGTCCATTTTTTCTTCGTATCCCAATGATCTGAGGGCCTGTGGCTGAAACCCAGTTAAAAGCGAGGTCCGGCTATGGGCTGTGGGCCACAACTCAGAGCCAGCAGTCTTTGCCTTGCAGACCACAATTATGCCACCCGGGTTAGCTTTTCAGCACATGCCTCGGTTTCCATGTAAGATGATAAGGCCTCTATGTTCTTTCACATGTGAACTAGAGACTTGTGAACACTTAGATGAAGAAATCAGGTTCCAACAAGGGCAAAATATTTGCACATTGATTTAAGCTTCTCCATGAAATCAGGGACAAGGAGCCTTTCCATCAAAGAGAAGGAGGGGAAGATCAAAGACAGAAGAGAATACAAAAAAAGGGGGGGGGACTGGAGAGATGGCTTAGCAGTTAAGGCATTTGCCTGCAAAGCCAAAGGATCCCAATTCGACTCTCCAGGTCCCACGTAAGCCAAATGCACAAGGGGGCACATGCATTGGAGTTTATTAGCAGTGGCTAGAGGCCCTGGCATGCCCATTCTCTCTCTTTGCCTCCCTCTCAAATGAATAAATAAATAAAATATATTTAAAAGAATAAAAAAAAAAAGACATCAGAGCACAGCGTCTCAACACTAGTTATTGAAGTAGAGGAGGCTTTTCCTGTTCTGCACCCCTCTCACCTGCTTTTCTTTTCCAGTAGACATTTTGGGAAATGTTCAGGCTCTCAGCCCAAAAACAACTGACACCATTGCCGTGTGTGTGTGTGTGTGTGTGTGTGTGTGTGTGTGTGTGTGTGATTCGGATGGGACAATCAGATAGTACTACAGATATCTGAAGAACAAAAATCACTTTACTCATCTCAAGGTACTTTTTCCCACACCAAAAAAACCTCAGTTCATGTCATGCTAAATACACTGTGAATGCACAACGAGGCCTCCCCTTTGACTCGTGACTTGCCAATGCCAGAAAGGTTGTTTGGTTTTATGTCAAAATCACACTGTTTGGAACAAAATCTCTGCTGTCTAAATGACAAAATACAGTATGCTGTGGTTTGAAAATGTCCTCCAAAAGTTCAACTGTTAACAGATTGCCCAGAGTCATACGTTAGTGACATTTGAAGGTGAGACCACTGAGAAGTAGCTAAGATTCCATGAGATCATGGGGAGTGGGACCCCGGGATGGCATTAGTGGCTTTATTTTATTATTAATTATTATTATTATTATTATTATTATTATTATTATTTTTGTGGTGCTAGGGATCAAACCCAGGGCCTCATGGACAGTAGGCAAGGACTCTGGCACTGAGCTACACTCAGCTGCACTCAGAGAGAGACCCAAGCTAGCAGTCTTGCTTCACCTCACCAACTGCTGCAGGTTACCGTGTCATGCTGTACCCAGAAGGTCCTCATCAGGTAAAAGCACGGAGCCTCAAACTTTCCTCTAGCATCTAGCTGTGAGCTAGGTAAGTCTATAATCTGCCTGTAATCTTTTGGGGCTCGGAGGGTGGTGAATGCATGTGTGCCATGACGTGTGGGCGGACATCAGAGGACAGCCTGCAATGTTGGTCCCCACCTTCTCCTTTCATTTTATATAGGGATTTGAGGCTATGTCTCTTGTTCGTCATTGCATTTGCCATGCTAGCTCGCCTACAAGCTCCTGGGAGATTCTGCTATCTCCACCCACCTCCCATCTTGCCACAGGCACACTGAGATTACAGATGCTCACAACGGCCTTTGGCTTTTTACATGGGTCTGGAGATTAAAGCCAAGATCCTCGTGCTCACTGGCAAGCACTTTCTCCCTAAGCCATTTTGTTATAAATGACCCAGTGGTAGTTATTCAGTTATAACAACAGAAAACAGACTGCATTGTGTTGAAAGACTTGCAAATGCTGGGAATGCTTACAGAAGCATCTCTTGGGTTCTGGTAGGAGACATGATAGTCAAGCATTATTATAAGAATTTACTATTCGTCAATACTCACCAAGGATATACTAACATAGAACATATAGTAGCATAGTTATTTCCAAAGCCCCATGAGAAACGTGTGGTTATTCACCTTTTTCAAATAAAGCACTGAGTCATGCAGTTCAGAAGTGGTGGGGTTCAAATGCAGACTATCTGGCACCTGAGTCAGGGACTTTCCTGACTTTAGCCAGAAGTCCTGTGTCCTGGGCAACCCCTCAATGATGGACCGTTCAGAACAGTAGTATCACACTTGTGACATTAGCTGCTATTCTTTTTTTTTTTTTTTTTTTTTTTTGTAATTTTTTTATGAGAGAAAGAGAAAGAGAGAAAGAATTGGCATGTCAGGGCCTCCAGCCACTGCAATTGAACTTCAGATGCATGTGCCAACTTGTGCACATGTGCAACCTTGTGACACTGGTTTATGTCTTAGAAGGCAAGCACCTTAACTGCTAAGTTATCTCTCCAGCCATTTTATCTATTTATTTATTTGTAATATTTCCATGAGAGAGAGAAAGAAAGAGAGAGAGGGCTGCTATTTTTGACCTCCTCATGTACACAGCTTCTTAAGACTCAAAACCTGATCATATGCTTGCAGTGCTAATCCCACTGTCTGATTTGATGAGCATTTTCAAAAGGCCCTCAGCCATTTTCAGTAGGGTCAAAGGAACCAAACAGAGATGTAAGCTCTACCTTTTAAGCCATTCCTAAGTAACCAACAGGGATGCGAATACATGATTTCCTCAAGAACTCATGCAGTATCTTCAGGGAAGTATTATCCCTGTAAAACCAGCCGATTTCCGTGTTAATGTGTGTATAACACAGCTATTGATTTTCAGCTGACAGCACAATCATTTACTATGACAGTGCGGTGTCTTGGTGAGAGCAGAGTGGGGCTGGGGCTGGTGCTTGTGGTTGCTCATCCATGCAAAGAAGTCTTGTCAAATATTTTAATGAGAAGAAAAGCAGGGCAGTCAAGATGAGAAAACCCAAGGTGACCTTTAGCTGGGCAGCTCACTTTGTAGTTCTCAAAGGCCTTTCTCAATGCTCTGGCTGATGGTGGCACTTCCTACCTATGCCAGCTATGCTCTGAGATGCAGGGGGAGAAGCAGGTGTGGAAGAACCTTCCAGAGAGCTTCTTTGTCTCAACATCATACCCTCAGTCCCAGTGGACAATGGATACCCAGCACCCTAGCCCTTTCCATCTTAGAAGAAATCCTTGTTGGGCATACCATCATAAGTACAACTGGCTCCATGCCACCTTCTGATTGTGACAAGCAGAGGCCAGGTACAGCCCTGGTCTGGGCCAGGGAGACACTTCCATCCCACAAAGGTGAGGTCAAATTCACTCAGGGGCTAGTGTGAAGAACCAATGGACACTTCATGCCCAGAAGGTCTCTATAAGGATGATAGAGGAGTCATCCCTGCTGTCTGGGGCTATGAGTGCCCCCGACTCTTTGGCTTCTCCAGGGGCTGAGGAGTTCAGCCCTGAGCTGAACAGGTTAAAGCTCTTCTGGTCTCATCCAGAACAGCCCCTGTCCACACTCTCAGCTCCCTCCAGCTGCTGTCCTACTCAGGCTGCTCCCTGGGCGTCTTCAGCTGTCTAGATCTGCTAGAAACCTAAGGATGCAGTTCTCAAACATCGGGGGATGCCAGGAACCTGCTCCAGCTCCCTTCTGAACAGACAGCAGCAAACCCTGCAGGTTACTAACTTTGTTCAGTATCGATTCTATTCTCTCTCAGAAATTTTTCAAATGAATTCTCTTTCTATGTGAAATAATAGAAACCACTTTTATACAACACAAAACCTTGACCAAAACCATTCACAGGCTAACCTTAAGACAATTCTCTCTTCTCATCTCCAAAAGTATGGGGAAATAAGTTACATAAGTACATTTTTGTGAGGGAATTAGAATACTATGTGTTGGTATTAAAATATGAAGAAATGAAATTGACTTGTTAAAAACTAGCATATGGATCTGGAGAGATGGCTCGGTGCATAAGACACCTGCTACACAACTCTGAGTAACTGAGTTTGAATCCTGAGAGCCCACATTTTAAAAATAAGCTTATCCACAACCCCTTACTGTTGATTCAGGCTCTCACCACCTGCTTTGTGTACCCACTCTCCCATCCTTCAGTCCCCATGACCATGCAAGCAACCCAATTTAACTTAATGGGTTAAAAAAAAGACATGAAAGTGGGGTGGGGATTAATGAAAAAGATAAAAGGGTGTTAATGAGAGAGGAGGGGATAGGAGAGGATAACTGGGGTAAATAAGATCAAAATCCATTCTGTATGTGAATGGAAATGTCAAAAATGAAAAAAAAAGATTTTATTTAAAAAAAAAAGAGGAAAAAAACCAGAAGATGAGTCAGGCTTCTATAATCCCAGTGCATCCGTGGGGAGAAGGGAGACAGAAACAGAACTTCGCAGCAGATCATAAAGAGAGCTGTGAACAAGAAACACCACCTCAAACAAGATTGAAGGTGGGGACTGACCTAAAAGTTGTCCTGGGAACTCCACATGCATGCACGCCATGGCACGCATGCCTACACTCACACACATGAACACATACATGCACATAAATAAATATATTCACTATTTAATTTTTCCCAACTAGCATGCATTTAACATTGTAAGGAATGCAAACATCCTTGCTATTCTGCTTCTCATGTTGAAGCACTTGTGTGTCCTACTCCCATTTGTGGTGCAGGCTAATGTGTGACATGCTTCCAGTGTCTCAGGTTATAATTAGGGGACAGACTGAGCAACAGTGAGTGATTCCAGCCCCACAGCTATGGTAGGGCAAAGCAAGGCTGCCACCTGGGCTTCCTGATGCCAACTTTCTCTGCTGCCCTGTGGCTTGCTGCACCTCCGGTTGTGCTTCAAACTACCGAAGGCCCTTGCCTGCCAAGATCAGAAATTCCACCACTTCTCTTCACTCTTTGGATTAAAGTACAGTCTTCAGAACATGTTTTGCAAGTTATATTTAAGTGACATTAATCTGGGATACTTCATCAAGGATTATGGGTAGGAATTAGGCAAGTCTTAGCTGAGAAATGATGGAATGGACCCTCAGGGTACAGTAGGACCTTTGCATTTACTTATTTCCTCTGCCTGGTAACCAAAAATCTGCTCATATATGTCTGGTTTAGTGAATAAGGCACTTATTAGCAAGGCCTAACAACCCTGGTTCGATTCCACAGTACCCACGTAAAGCCAGGTGCACAAAGTGGTGCATGCATCTGGAGGCTTATTTGCAGTGGCAAGAGTCCCTGGCATGCCCATTCTCTCTTTCTCTCTCTCCCTCTCTCTCACTCCGTCTCTCTCTCTCTCTCTCTCCATATATATATATATATATATTCCATTGTTTTGTTTTTCTTTCCTCACTTTCCTTCATTATCAATAGAAGGAAATCACTACCATGGTAGAAAAGGGTTGAATACAAAGCATAGAAAATTGTCAAAGAGGATATAGATTGGAAAGTCTCTATTGATTTAGGTATAAAATGCTTTCCTTCTTTGCCTACAAGTAAACTGTAGGACATTCTTGCAGAATTTCTGTCCAGTGTTTAAAAGTTAGTTAGCTTCCTTGGGTAAGTAAGCACTAAGCATAGTTATGAACATTCATTATCCGACGAAGGTACACTCGCAAGGGTCAGGTGCAATGTCAGCGTGTAGCCTCACTGGAAGCGAGCCAGACTGGAGATGTTTAGCCTTTAAGGTGCTACAATGCTTCTTTGACCCCCCATTCAAGTTCAAAGAATTATTAGAGAAACAAAACTTACATGTATATTGACTAAAATGTGATGCATTGGAATGCTCTGTGTTCCTTGTTTGTGGTGGTGCTAGGGATCAAATCCGGGGCCTTGAGCACGCTAGGGAAGTGCTCTGTCTCTATGCTATCTTCCCATTCTGCCACCAGCTGACAGCTGGTGTCTCTGTGTTGGGGAGAGCACATGCTTTGTGGGTTTCCTGAGCTCTTCAACACACACTAAGGGTGGAGCTCCACTGTGAGACTTGCTGATAAACATGTGACCATGTTTATGTGCAGTGTAATCCTTAGTTAACTTCCTCTCTCCCAGGCTTCTCCATGTCCGCATGCCTCCCACAGGAAGATAGAATGAGGGCGGTACAGGCTTTCCTTAACTCTAAGAGGCCAGTGAGGGGTTCAGCACAGGTGTACATCGATGCTCCAGAAAGCCTCCTTCCAAAAATGCATTGATGTCCATGGAGCAGTGTGGTAGGGAAAACTTCATGGCATTTCTGAAGAGAGGTTACTTGCATTCTTCACATTTGTGGGTGAGGTTAGAAAACAAAAAGACAGGTTTGATATCAAGAAACATATAACCAACAAGCCTACTGTTAAAAGATAGTAGAGGGCTGGAGAGATGGCTTAGTGATTAAAGCACTTGCCTATAAATCCAAGGGATCCAGGCTCAATTCTCTAGGACCCACATAAGCCAGATGCACAAGGTGGCACGAGAGTATGAAGTTTGTTTGCAACGGCTGATAGCCCTGGTGTGCCTATTCTCTCTCTCTCTCTCTCTCTCTTCCTCTCTCTCTCTCCCTTTCTCTCTCTATCTATTTCTCTTTCAAACAAATAAAATACAAAAAAAATATAGTAGATGATGTTCTCCAAAGCTTGGGAAAAATATAACTTCAAGAAGTAAGGATTCAACCTAAAAAAAAAAAAAAATCCCTGGGAAATCCCTAGGGTAGTGGTGAAGAAAAATGGCAGGAAACCTGCACAGCCAATCCAGGTAGAAGCTGAAGATGGAACAGTACCATAGTCTACAAAGATGGCTTCCATTAAAAAAAAAAAAAAAAAAAAAAAAGATGGCTTCTAGATGAATCCAAAAGGACTCAGCGAATAGATGTGCTTACCAGTGTCAATAGCCTGTTGAGCTCTCAGGGCTACGTGAGACATCTATATCATTCCTCCAAGGCTCAGGGAGGGCGGGGGCAGAAAGAATGGAAGGGCCAAAGGTGGGGAGGAGTGCTTTGGACTGCTGTCTTCTAGAAGTGCCCATTACACTCATGACCTCACAGCGACTATCAACTGTCATTGCCTACAGTTTTGAGCCCATCAACATTCCATCACAAATAGTGGAGGAGGGGAATAAAGGACAGAGAAGCAGAAGAGGGGCTCACTGGAAAGAAGGAGGAATTCTGTGGAAGGGGGACAGACAGAAGAGGAGAGACAAGAGAAGAGAAGGTAGTGGAGGGGCTTATGATCAAAGTACTTTGTACACATGTGTAAAAATTGTCAATAAAATGTTTTTTTTTTTTTAAATGTTGACAGGAACTTCATAGTTTTGAGAGCCTGCAGATGAATTACTGAGAGATACATAAAAAAGAAAATGACAATGCAACTATAGGGAAAACAAAAGGTATACAAGTATGAAATGAGATCATAGTATGATCAGTGGCTCACATACGGGTCATGTTTCCATAAGCTAAATACAAATGGTGACAGAAGTCTCTGGGGAGAAAGGTGACAGACAGTGAGCCTGTTAGGCAAGTGTATGCATTGAAAGTAGTGGTGGGAGACACTTTCAGAATCACAGGTTCACATTCTTCTTTCTACATTTTAAAATCTACAAAAGTCTGCTTCTAAACAAATACACTCAGTGCCACAGGGGACACTGGCCAGAAATGAGAGTCATTTGTGGAAAGTGGGATTCTTGTGGAAGCAGGCACTTGGAAAGGCCAGGGGTAGTCCTTCTGAATTCTTTCAGAGCTAGAACCATGTAAAACTTCTGGGAAAAATTTTTAATTCATACAAAAGAGAGAGAGAGGGGCTAGGCCACAATGACAACTAGACAGGATGGATGCAGCTGTAAGAAAGAGTTAAGGCAGGAAGAGCAGCGGCTATCTTGACTCTGTCTTCGCCTGGGAATTAATAGGTTACTGTGAACATCTCTACCTGGGAAAGGCCCGACTGGAGTGCTGGTCAGCACTCTGCAAACACTGACAACAGCAATAATGAAGCTGCCAGTCCCAGAGGCACACGGGGGACACATCTGCCACAGGGCTGGTCTTGTGAACTGTCAGTTTCCTTAAATGCAGATTGCTAGGCCCCAGGAAGCTGTCACTTGCTGTCCCTACTGCCTACTCGCAGTTACTTTAACTGCTCACTTTCGCCAATCAGATCACAGGAAAGATATCTTTTCTCTCCCCTTCCTCCATCCCTTCCTTCCTTCCTTCTTTCCTTTCCTCACTCCTACCCTCTCACCTTCCCTCTCTATCTCCCTCCTTTGCTTCTTCCCTCCCTCCCTTCCTTTCTTATTTCCTTCCTTTATGAAAGTGGCTATTAAAAACTATGCCAAAATTCTTGGAGAGCATTTACTGATTTGAAAGCAGGTGCTTGGTCTGGGGACTAGGGAGGGAGATCTTGTGAGTCTGGCCAACCCTCTGAAAGGCTGCAGTGTTGCATTTGTATGCAGACAAGCAGTTATTTTGTGGAGGCTCAGGAAGGGTGTGGCTTTCAAATGGGTGACATTTGTGACTTGAAATACTAGAATAAAGCCGTTGGCTACTAGGCATCACAATTTTCAGGCAGTTCATACCTAAAGACTATGGGGACAGGGAAACATTGCAGGTCCCACAGGCTTCCAGAGGTGTCCCGGCGTGGTTTTCCTATTGCTGGCTTGCACAGACAGAAGTGTCAGCATACCACACAGTGCAGCTGAGCTGGGTCATGCCTCCCCTTATTTGGGGCAGGACCCAGAGTATACAGCAGTCTCCAGCCCACACCCCATGTCTGTCTGCTGACACTTCAGCAACCCAGGAAACAGTCTGAATCAACAGAACTGTTTGAGATGTTATGAGGAAGGCTGAGACTCAACAGCACAGTGAATTCAGGTACACAATGCAGGCCTATGTAGTACAGGCCCCACTGCCAAGGACAGCGTGTGTCCTCAGAGCTGTCGGGCTTTGGACTGTGTCTGCTGGGTTTGCAAGTTGATGAAGGGCAGGTGGTTCAATATCTGTAAGCCTCAGTTTCCTTGTCTGTTCAATGGAAATTATTTGACCAACTCTGTCAGACTTTGCTGAGGACCATCTAATGATAGAAGGCAGTGGATGCTGGGTAAATAGTTACTCAGTAAACGATAGCTATGATAATGGCCTTTAAAATGTGTAAATCAGCTGGGTGTGTGGGTGTGGTGGCGCACACCTTTAATCCCAGCACTCGGGAGGCAGAGGTAGGAGGATCACCATGAGTTCGAGGCCATCCTGAGACTACATAGCTAATTCCAGGTCAGCCTGGACCAGAGTGAGACCCTACCTTGAAAAAAAAAAAAAAAAAAAAAAAAAAAAAAAGTGTAACTCATGGAATCTCGCCTATTATTTTAAGGACAAAGCAATTTGACATCATCTAATCGACTACCATTTCAGTTTATTTTTTTAATTTATATCTAAAAACATAAAAATTGGCTGGGGTTTTACCTCAGTGATTATAGAGCATATATCTAGCATGTACAAGGCTGTGGGTTCCAACCCAACACCCAAAACCAAAACATGTTATGCTAAAAAGAAAAAAACAAAACTAAATAGCTCAGTGACAGTGTATTTGCTTGGCATGCACAAATTCCCAGGTTCAGCACTGCATTAAAAAAAAAAAAAGCTGTACATATGTATGGGGTAACGTGACATATCAATACATGTGTATGTCATATCGTATTTGAAGCAAGGTAAGCAGATCTCCATTTTTCACTCTAACAGCAAGCTCATGGTAGTTGTTTGTGAGTCTCTTCATCTTCTTGTTCCCAACTAGAAATGAAATTTTGTACCCCAGGGGACCTTGACAATGTCCACATATATTTGGATTGACACAACCATTTAGCAGGCGAAGGCCAAGGATGCTGCCAAAGGTCCCACAGCCCACAACAGTCATTTCACCCAAGATGGCCATAATGCTGAGGGCGAGAAGGCCTGCCTGAGCTGCTGACTGTGAGACTCAAGCAGGCAGAACGTATTCTTCGGACCAAAGGAAGACTTCTCCCCCTGGGTTCAAGAGCAGCGTTTTTCACAGTGCACTTGTCATTTTTATTCTGAAGACAGCCTATGAGGGTCAAATCAGCCTGACTGGGCTGTGCATGAGGCACCCCACACCAGGAGTACCTCACCAGAAGGCCACCAGGATCTGGCTCATACTTTGGAGGAAGTCACAATTTCGTCAGTCACCATTTTGTCACAAATTGAACTTTCACTGGGATTTTTTTAGACATGAACTTTTTTTTTTTTTTTTTTTTTTTTTTTTTTTGGTGTTTCGAGTTAGGGTCTTACTCTAGCTCAGGCTGACCTGGAATTCACTATTTAGAAAGTTCAGACTTGACATGTTTGGGCATCAAGTTGACAAAGGGTAGACTTGTGATAGCTTATATTCATTGTCGGGGTCTAGAATCACCTGTGAGGGACCACGTAGAGTAGGGGAGCCTCTGAGCAAGTTTGTGAGGGATCCTCTTGATTAGGTTATCTTGAGGTGGGACAAGCCACATGAACTGTGGGTGGCAGCATTCCATGGGCTGGGGTCCTGGACTATGCATAAAGAAGAGAACTGGCCAAGCAACAGTAGCCATCACTTTCTGCTTACTCCATGTTGATGTGATGATATGGTGCTAGCTTCCTGCTTTTCCCATGGAGCTTTAAGCCAAATTTAAACCAAATTACCTTCCCTAAGCTGTGTCTGCTCAGAAATTTTTGTCCTGGCGATGAGAAGGCAACCAATATAGGTACCATTCTAAAACAAGGCCCGCTCTGGGGTTGTCAACAAACGTATTAAACAACTGTTTTCATCTCATGGGTTTTAAACATCAACCATTATACATCGATAAAAATAAACCCAAGAGTTTGATTATATATGGAGCACGCCCTGTTGTTTTTGACTGGGCTGGAAAAGAGGGCAAGCCTAATGATAGAAATAATAACTTATCACCCACACTTTCTTGTCTCTTTTGTTATAAATCCACATTCAGATATGCTAATGTAACAATGTTCACTATTATAGGAAGGGCACCCAAAGTGACACAAGGACCCCAATGATTGAATGTTGGATTTTTGTCCCATCTCCCTGGCCAGCCATTTTCCACACCTCTCATCAGTCTTTTGTGTGGAAGTCTTTGCTAAGAGTCAAGTCTCAACTGATAAGACCTTGGAGACATAATCATTTTCCATTGACAGCACCTTGCAACCAATTCACAAACATTTTCATATTAATATTGAGCAATTTCCCTACATTCTAATCCATCAAAGCAGGCTATTAATCCTTCCTGTACTATTCTCTATTCAAATGCTAACAATTTTCTTCTCACAAGCTAAAACATTTGTCCGACAGCCCCTCACACAAAGACCCCGCATTGTTAGCAGTGATGGATCAGAGCGTTAATATGAAGGATGCAATGTAAATTATATCATTGATACTGTACATATGTAGACGGGAAAAAAATCTTTTTAAAAGATCATTTGTATGCTAAAGATAATGAAAGTGATCCCACGGTACAGCAATCTTAATTTTCCTTTCAAAGTAGAAAAAAAAAAAGATTATGTTAGAGAATATGGAAATCCGTCATGATTTATAGCACCACACAGGCCATCATTTGCTTCCAGGAAAAGAGGAAAATATACTCTGTTTCTTTTAAAGAACCTATTGAAATGACTCATAAGAAACCACCTTAAAACCTCTCCTAAGAATCGCATACCCTGAGGTTACCAAGACAGCTGTGTGAGTAAGAACTCAACTTGGGATCTAAAACAGACAGACGTGTCGCTGGAGGGTGAACTCACAATGTAGGTCCATTATCACATGCTGCTGAAAGGGACAGAGCTTTGGGAGTGAGTGCATCTAGATGTCCTATATTGAGCAGTTCACAGTATAACATGTACAGCTCCTAACCTCAACACTGGTGCTAAGAACAACACATGTAGGTATCACCCATGTTTCACATCATTCAAACTCTCAAGGACAAGAACTGACCATTGGTATGGGGTCCCGTCTTACGCACCCAGTAGGCCTAGTAACTTACAGGCCTTACATAGCAAAGGCCCTAAAGTAACCATTAGAACAACTCAGGCGGGGGAGAGGGCTCAGCACTTGCTTTCAAAGCCAGATGGCCTGGGTTCGATTCCCCAGGACCCACGTAAAGCCAGATGCACAAAGTGGCCTATACATCTGGAGTTTGTTTGCAAGGACAAGAGAGGCCCTAGTGTACCCATTTGTTCTGTCTCTCTCTCTCTCAAATAAATAAATGATTTTATAAAATCAGGACACCTCGTTCGTATGCATTGATCTCCTCCTCGAGTTCTCTGGTCTTCCTTCTCTGGTACCTTCCTTCTGCACACATGACTCTTGAAACCAGCCTCCCAGAACATCATTCATGTTATCTCCTCTCTCACCAGCCTCCACCCCATCCATTCTTGCCAGGATCTGTCAATACCTGCATGTTTGTCAATTCTCCCCACCTGTCAGTTTTCCCTTATCTGTCATCCAGGAAACGCCACCAGCACCTGGGCCACTTTTTACATGGTCCCAGCAAAACCGATTTTCCTGGTCAGTCCTTTCTTAATGGTGCTGCCTGACAATGGAATACAAATTTGAACAAGTGAAGAGAAAGAAATCTTTAAAAAAATTAACATTTTCCTTTTGTCCTCGGGATAATGTTCCAGGGCCTTCCCATGGCATCTTCACACCCTCGGCCCCGCCCCTGCCACTTTAGATGAACGGGCATTCAGATCCTCCTGTTACCCATGTCTGTTGCCCATGTTCTTACCTCGCAAGAATCCCCACAGTGCTATTGTTTGCCTGCAAAACTCCTTCCTTGCCTTTTGCCTGATGGGGTTCTGTATAACTCCTTCCAGACATGAGCAGTCATACTGTCCCTCAGGGAAGCCCCTCATCTCCATTCCTCCTTGTACCACTCAACCCTACTACAAACCTAAACCGGACACACACACACACACACACACACACACACTTACTAGCTCTTCATATCATGAGTCCATGCACGTGTGAATTCATTCATGTGTGACCATTTGCCTAATGTTTGCTGTCCATGAGACAGATCACATTGATCTGCTCTTTCTGATGCTTCACTCCCCAGCACAGGCCTTGGCACAATACTCCATGAACAGGAGGAATAAGAAAATGAATCTGGGGCTAGAGAGATGGCTTAGTGGTTAAGGTGCTTGCCTGCGAAGACTAAGGACCCAGGATCCATTCCCCAGTACCTAGATGCACAAGATGGTACATGCGTCTGGAGTTAGGTGGTAGTGGCTAGAGGCCCTGGCATGCCCATTCTCTTCCCCTCTTTATTTCAAATAAATAGATAGATAGATAATTTTTAAAAACTTAAAAAAAATCTGTATAGGGCAGTTCATAAGAAACTTAAAGAATATATACATGCCTAAAGCATAGTAACCAAGAATTACCATGTTAAACTTGAGCATAATTTAAAAAAATAACAGCAGAAAAATGTGACTCTCTGTGCTCTGATCTGTTTAGAAAGTTGCTCCTCAATTCTTTGTATGCATTAGGTTTCCCTTGGAATTTAAACAGTTTTAAATTTGAAACAGCAACGTATGAGGGTGGTTCTTCTTTCTGTTAAACTCCATTAAACACTATTACTGCTCTTTAAGGATTAGAATTTACCCTGAGGGATTCAGAACCACTGTTCCCAGACAGACTTAGAGAAGGGCCAAGCTGGAGGCTGAGTTTCTCAGTAACATCCATGGAGGTATACCACCCCTGGCCATGTGGCAATCTGATCAAATACAGGAGAAGAGTGTGTGTGTGTGTGTGTGTGTGTGTGTGTGTGTGTGTGTGTGAGAGAGAGAGAGAAAATGTTCCATAGTCTGCTCAGATCGTTGGCTATACCACAGGTCACTACCCACATCTGGCAACTTCCAGCACACTCCATGTTCAGAGAGAAGGGAGACAAAGGTTCCTAGAGCAGAAGAGAAAGAGCCCTAGGTATGTTCAGAGGTAGACAGGGAAAGTGTGGTGGGGAACCAGCCTTCTCTCCTTGTCCTTAGCATGCAGAGTAGGCCAAGCTACCTGTGGGGTCTGGGCGGGAGTCTCCATTCACAGAGGCCAAGAGCAACCAGCCTCCTGCCTGCAACGCTGGGCATGGCCTGCATTCTTTCCAACATTAGGTCCTGTCTTACTACCATGACTGCACACTAAAGCTTCATGTGTGTGCACAAAGCACCGAGACAGGTGGGAAGGCTCATCCTCGTTTACACTCCTAAGACAAAGCTCTATCAGTGTGAAGGTCATCATCCATCCTGCTGAGGATCTGCAGCCAGCACAAAACACTCATTTGAAAGGAGGGACCAGGAGCTTGGTGAGTCAGCTTTTCAAAATATGAGCACCTGCTTTGGGTCAAGGATCTAATCTACTTTTCTCCAACTAGGCAATTCTCAGAGAATGGTATAGAGTCACAAGATGATGGATGGTTTCTCATTTTCTTTTCCCATCAGTACTTGAGAAGCACCTTTCCAGAAGCTTAAAGGGTCCCCGCAGAGCTCATCCTACCCCACTGCAGCTGTGGCCTCCGGAGGGACTCAGGTGATTGGTCCCCACCTGTGGGCTCGGTGAAGGGAGAGCATGGTGGCTGATGTCCAGCCAGCTGTGTGTGGAAGCATCCTTCCTGAATGTCAGCAGTGGGGAATTGTTTCCATGAGTGGTGGTGCAGCTCTGCAGGGGGTCTGATGAAGCTAGCAGACAGAGCTGTGAGGAGATACGATCAAAATTTTTGGATGCTAAATGACCTCCATACGATCATCTCAACCATGGGAAAATGCATGAAGAGCCAAGGTGTCCATGGGGAGGTCTGATCAGGGACATTTTCCTCCTGATTTTTTTTTTTTGGCTTCTATAAAAAGGCATGCTTGAAGGGCTGGAGAGATGGCTTAGTGGTTAAGGCACCTGCATGCTAAGCCTAAGAACGCTGGTTCCAATCTCCAGGTCCCATGTTTAGCCAGATGCAAAGTGATGCTAGGGCGCAATGCCGCACTTGCCCACAAGGGGGCGCACGCATCTGGATTTCGTTCACAGCATCTGAGAGACTGCTGGCGCGCCCATCTCTGTCTCCCTCTCCCTCTCCCTCTCTCTCTCTCTCTCTCTCTGTGTCTCTCTCCAAAAATAAATTTTAAAAAAATTTAAAAAGGCATGCTTTTATAAATAAACAAGAGTGTCCTATCATCTATCAATCTATCATCTTATCATATCTGTCAATCTGTCATATTGATCACATTGTTCATATATATCATCTATCATTTCTATTTAGCTATCTCTCATCTATCTATCACTGATTTATGGTTAGGGCAAGAACATTAGCTTACCAATGATACCATACCCAGATTTTTTTGGGGGGGTGGGTTCAAGGTACGGTCTCACTCAAGCCCAGGTTGACCTAGAATCCACTATGTAGTCTCAGGCTGGCCTTGAACTCACAGCAATCCTCCTACCTCTGCCTCCCCAGTGCTGGGCTTAAAGGCATGCACCACAGCCCAGATAAGCCACAGGGTCACCTTCCCCACTGCTCACTCCTCTCATCACAGCTCTGTGCTTCAAAAGAATAAAATTCTTTTTTGTTTTTTTAAACTTTATTTCTCTTTTTAAAAATTTTATTTATTTAAGAGAAGGAAAGAGGTGCAGAGAGAGAGAGAAGGAGAGAATGGGTGCACCAGGGTCTCCAGCCACTGCAAACGACCTCCAGATGCATGTGCTCCCCTTGTGCATCTGGCTTATGTGGGTCCTGGGGAATCAAGCTTTGAACCGTTTAACTGTTAAGCCATCTCTCCAGCACCCCTTTTATTTTGAGGCAAGCCAAACAGACTAGCCTTTTCTTTTTTAATGCAAGATAGCAAGAGACAAGAGAGAGCAAGAGAGAGAGGGAGGGAGGGAGGGAGGGAGGGAAGGAGAATTAGCACACCAGAGCCTTTAGCCACTGCAGCAGAACTCCAGATGTGTGCACCCCCTTGTGTGTATGTGAGACCCTGTGACCTTGCATCACTGTGCATCTGGCTTATGTGGGACCTGGAAAGTCAATCATGGTCCTTAGGCTTTACAGGCCTTAACTGCAAAGCCATCTCTCCAGCCCATGAAATTCTTTTGAATGAAATTCCTAACCATCCCTCCCACTCTCCTAAACAGTCCACGGCTCAGCCTGACAAAGCCAGCTCTTTCTCTGGGTGGCCATGACGACCCCAGGGAATCCCAACTCGTTCAAACAGAAGGAAACATGTTATCAGGCTGTCCAAAAAGCCAGGCAGCCATTTTGGAAATGGACGCAAAGGAAAGCAAAGTGGCGGGGGCCTTTGTCCTGAAGCGTGACCAGGGAGGGATTTGGTGCAACTCCACCCTTCACCATTTGGGGATTCACTTGTGACAGGCTTTGGAAGTTCATGGAACTGTCCACACTCTCCCAGACATACAAGGGAGTCTTTCTGTGCCTGGTCCTAAAATCCACTGGGTAGATAATTATTCAAGGTCAGACTTTTTGCAATGGATGCAAGTGTGGGGGAGGCAAACATAAAAGGTTAGCCAATACTTTGCAAACTCTTAAGGATTTCCTAATTACTCTAAGTGGTTCTTCCAGCCCAGTGCACTTAAAAGCTGCTGTTTCGTATGATGTCACCCTTTGCCCATTATCTCCGCAGTCAATTTGCAGTATTAGGAGAGACAGCAAGAAAATATTTGCAAACATCAACATTCTCAAGTCTTAAAAGATAATCCCCTTTCAACTCCCCCTGAGCATATCAGCGGTGTGGTTAGGTTTCCAGATTTCTTTAAATGGTAACACCAGCAGCTGGCTCGTACAGAAAACCTTTCTTCTGAGGAACTCAAAGAACTTTCTTTAGTGGTACCACATCAATCACCAAACCAGGCCTCAGAGGACTGGCCTGTGCAGGTAGTTAGAGAGTAATTAGAAATGCAAATTGATAAGCCCCTTCAAACCAGCTCCCAGAGGCTTGCCCACCTGAATAAACCCAGGGTTGGATTTTAGTTCAAGGATGGCTTGCGTAGAGAGGTTCTGACCCACAGGGCACGGTACCAGCTCATTAATCATTCACAGCAACAATACTGGATCATCATCTCCCTATGCAGGCAGTGAAACTAAAGGAGACCACGCTTTAACAGCTTAGGTAAGTATGGCCATTCGACTTCCCTGTTTCAACCCCAGAGTCGGAACTGAGCTACATCTGTTATTTAAAGCCCAGGTGCTAAACTGCCACATGGCTACACGTTGTCCACACCCCCACCTTCCACCACTACCAACCTGCAGAAAGAAAGTTGGTGGGGATTTTAACACATGCTATGCAAAGAAGCACTCATTCCTTGCTAAAGGAGAACACTTGGTTAGTTAAGCGTGCTTTGAGGGCAGCCTATCTCAGCTGTGAATCTTGGTTTCTCCACTGATTACTGGGTGACTCTGGCCAAACTGCTTTTCCTAACTCTGTTTCTGCACAAGGGGAATTGTGGTGGCTTTCACCTTGGGAGACTGCTGTGATGATTAAACGAGGTAATGCATGTTAAGTGCTTGGCAAAAGGACTGGATGTGGTAAGTCCTCAATAAATGTTTGGAGATTATTACTGCTATTAAAATATTGTCTTAAATAGGGTGTGGTGGCTCATGCCTACTAGCACTTGGGAGACTGAGATAGGAAGATTGCCATGAGTTCAAAAGGCCAGCCTGGGCTACAGAGTGATGCCCTGGTCAGCCTTAGACTATTTTGGGAGACTGTGATAATATATCTTAAGCTGAGTATTGTATAAAATAAAGGAATTCCTTTGGCTCACTGTTCTTGGGTCTGGAAGGTCTCAACAGTATGGTACTGGCATCCTGGGAAGGGGCCTGGATAGGGCAGAGAAAGGTAGTTGACCATGTAGACGAGGGGAACACAGGGCATGGCCTAGATATGTAACATTCTACTCTTGAAAAGCTAGCTCGGTTCTTCAAGCTCCACATTTGCCCTTTCTAAGGGCGGTACTTCATAGAACATCTACTCCTTCTCAACTGTTACACAGGGCATCAAGCTTCTAGTCCATGAGCCTTCAAGGTACACTCTCAAACCATACCCAAGTCATAGCAGTTATCTCTTTTATACATCACATATTAGCATACAACATGCATTCATTCATTTATTGTATTTTTATGTTAACAAGTAAACAGGGTTTTTTTAATTCATACTGTGAGCTTTAAGGACCCCTGCTCAGTTAAGCCTCACACTGACAATTCCTTTAGAAGATAAACTGCCAAGAGCAGGTTGTATACACCTGGGTCTTTGTCTCCTCCTCAAAGGAGCTGCTCCCCAGTGCTCTTCCTTCAGCTTGGCTCTCTGACCACAGTAATCTTTGGTCAAGTCTCCCCTAAGCAAACCTTCAATGGACTTTCAAAGCAGGGAAGCTGCACTTGGTTTCATATGCAAAAAGACAGCCTAGGGCTCACCATTAGTATCCTAATTTATGAAGAGCAAAATAAACCCCAGGCTGGGCCAGCTGGTTTAAGTAAAGGGATAATAGGAGACCAAGCAGCGCCAAGCCAAGGAGCTCAAATCCTATCAAATGAAATTCAGCAATATTTGAGAGTAATTCAGCTTATTTGAAGCTTCTTGACATTCCAAAACTCAGTAATGAGTAAAGCACACAGTATAATGAATAAAACGAAAATTTGACCAGAGAGCCCAGCGTTTATTTAGAACTGAGCAACTGAAACTTGCCCTTTCTAACCGATGGGCCTAGAGTTATTACTTCTTCACTTAAGCACTTTCACAAAAGGTATTCCCTGATGATAAATCACACGGAAATTGATTTCAGTTTAAAAAAATGGAAGAAAAAGCCCTACATTAAAATTTGTGTGCTCAAAGACATGCAGATCTGAGTTATTAGGGTGCTTATGCTAAGAATGAATGACGAATTGACAAATCAGCAGGTAGTCACTTTGAGAGAATAAATCTGGCCCTCAGAACCACCCATTATGCAAGGGAAAATAAAGCGCCTCTCATTTCATTAGGAAAACTCATCTGTATCAGCATTTACACTACATATGTAATAAGGCATGGTCCCAGCCTCAATACAAGGTGGTAATTCAATCAAAAAACTCAGCTGATATGCCATCATAACCCGCAAAAATGGAAACAGAACCTTGGGAATAAATCACCCTCTTACTATTCAGCTGGGACCACGCTGGGCTATTTTACACTACGTGCATTGATGCATATTTCACAAATACAAAAAAAACCCCAAACTTTATTTTCCTTTTCTCTGCTGGCATGTGGCTGTTTGAACTGGCAGCTTGCATAACTCCAGCAGGTGCTGAGAAGGAGCCCCGTGGTGGAATCACGCAGCAAGCAGGGAAGACAATAAGGCAATTAACATTTTTTTAATTAAACCAATTTTAATCAGAATGTACCAACACTTGAAATTTTAATCCTAAGCATAAGGCTTGTACACACACACACACACACACACACACACACACATTTCCATTTTCAGGGAAGGAATCGGGCAGAAATTAGCATTATTTTCAAAGCCGCTATACTTTCTGTTGCTAATTAGGTGTCTGTCTTCTTCTGGCTGATTATATAATTTAGAAAATATACAAGGGGCATTTTACGAGGTTTTTTTCTCAGATAGCGTTAAGCAGTCTGGTGACTATCCTTGCTGCTTCCTCTGCCTGGAACACTCCTCTTAGCTCCGTGTGCGGCTGGTCCCTTTTTGTCACTTAGATTTAATGCCACTTCTTCAGGGGTCCTGTGTTTCTGTGACACTATTCTAAGTCGTTGTGTGTGTAGGGGGGCACACATGTGTGTTGTATGTGAATGTGGAGGCCAGAGGACAACCTCAGGTGTTGTTCCTCAGGTACCACCTGCCTCTTTTTAAAGACAAGTTTTCTCATGGGCTTAGAGCTCGCCGAGTAGCCTAGCCTAACCTAGCTTAGCCAGTGAGCCCGCAGGGTCTGTCTATCGCCATCTCCCCAGTGCTGGGATTAGAATTATATGCCACTTAGTTCACATAGGTTCCGGGGCTCAAACTCAGCTCCTCGTACTTGCAAGGCAAGCACTTGACTGAGTTTTCTCTCCAGCCCACTATTCTGATTCTTAAAACCTTATAGAAAGTGTGAATCATACTTAAAGGTCTTTAAAGGTATGTGTGAGTTTGGTGTATGGTATATGCACATGTGTACAGATGAGCAGTCCATTTGTGGAGGCCTGAGGAGAATTCTGGGTCTCCCTCGAAGACTCCTCTGTGTGTTTCCTTGAGACAAAGTCTCTCACTGAACCTGGAATTTCTGTTTTGGGTAAGACTAGCTGACCAGCAAGCCTTGCAGTTTTCTGATACCAAAGACCTCTCTTGAGTCTGTTCCCCACAGGATTGGGGTCCCCACAGGCATGAGTGGCCACACCCAGTGGTTATTTGAATGGCAGTGAATTGAACTCAGAGCGAATCAAGCCCTCTCAGGCCCACAGGCTTATGTAGCAAGCTCTCTTACCCAGTGAGTTTCTCCCCAGCCCTGTAGAGACTATTATTGTCCCATTTTATAGATGAAGAGAAGGAAGTGGAGAGAAGATCACACAGTTTGTAAGCAGCAGGGCTAGGATTCAACAGGATGAATTCATGGCTGTTCCCACTCTACTATGCTATCTTAGCAGCAAGAGCCTGCTGTATGAAGTTCAGGTTTCCAGCCACCAGGGTTTTAAACCAATAGAGGCCATGTTCCCAAATGCCACTGGACACAAGAAAACTCACAGCCTAACACTTACTATGTGTCAAATGTTCAATCAGTGGCAGCCAACCTCTCAGGAGATTCTCAGGGTATAGAGGGCCCTTGAATTCTCCCAGAGTGCTTCCATTGGCCTGGGTGTCAGTGTCCAGAATGAGACAAGTTCAGACTTATAGTCCCAAGGGCTAGTCTTGCCAAGAGAAAGAAGGCAGCTTTAACAAACACCATGACAGAACAGTGATGATGTTCTATATTGGCCCCATCATAGTGTGCTCTGAGCATATTGAATATGCTACTCATTCACTCCTCCAACTACCATGGCTCAGGCACTCTACCAATTAAATATCCCCAATCCAAAACCCCAAAATGCTCCAAATTCCCAAACTGTTTCAAAAAATATTTTATTTTTATTTATTTATTTATTTGACAGAGAAAGAGGGAGAGAGGGGGATAGGGAGAGAGAGAGAGAGAGAGTGAGAAAGAGAGAAAATGGGTGTGCCAGGGCCTCTAGCCACTGCAAACGAACTCCAGACATGTGCACCCCCTTGTACATCTGGCTAACGTGGGACCTGGAGAATCGAACCTGGGTCCTTTGGCTTTACAGGCAAACGCCTTAACTGCTAAGCCATCCCTCCAGCCCCACATCCCAAACTTTAAGGTCCACTAGTGAAAAATTCCACACCTGTTATACGAGGCAGATTATATTCAAATGTAAAACAACTGACAATATTGTCTAAAGGGCTGGGGAGATGGCTACATGGTTAAAGATACTTGCTTGCAAGCCTGCCTACCTGCTGAAGTTTGATTCCCTAGCACCCATGTAGAAACTGGACGTAAAGTGGCATATGCGTCTGTGATCCCAATGACCCTACATCCATGGGATGTAAAACCAAGAGAACCCAGAAGCTTGTGGTGCTACTTGACTGACACATGGGCAGTGGAAGAAACGAGGGGAACCTTGTTTCAGCAAAGGTGGACAGGACAAATGCCCCAAGGTTGTTCTTAGATTAGATCTCTACATACACTCAGTGACATGTGTGGCGCGCGCGCGCACACACGCACACACACACACCATAGTACATAGTTTAAAAATTGTATAAAGTTACATTTGAGCTATATGTATAAACCAGCTTTATGTTTATTCATAAGTCTCATTCCCAAAAGATCTCATTACACTTCTGCATATAGACCAAAATCTGAAATCCAAAGCATTTGTGTTTGGATAAGAGGTTCTCAACTACTATTATCATTTTGTTTGTCAAACGGGAAGTTTAGATTAAGGAAGATTAAGCAATTTGCCCAAGTTACTTAGCTGGAGGGCCTGAGACCACTCCTTTTGTTATAACATGATGCTGCGGTGACAACCAACTCCTGGTTCTGGAACCATCATCTTGATTGAAGATAAGAACTGGGTGTGGTGGCATATGTCTGTAGCCTCAGTATGCACGAGGCTAAGGCAGGAGGATGGTGAATTCAGGTCCAATCTGTGCTACAAAATGAGACAAAATGGAGGGAGAGGACAGGGAAATGGCTCAGTCAGTAAAGTACTTGCCTTGCAAGCATAGGGACCTGAGTTTGATCCCCAGCACCCATGTAAAAAGCTGAGCATGGTGGTGCATATTTGCAATCCTGATACGGGGAAGGCAGAGGATTACTGGGGCTTGCTGGTCACTCAGTGTAGTCTACTGGACAAGCCCCTAAATGATCTTATCTCAACAATACATGGACGGGGGGCTGGAGAAATGGCTTAGTGGTTAAGGCATTTGCCTGCAAAACCAAAGGATCCCGGTTTAATTCTCCAGGACCCACGTAAGCCAGATGTACAAGGGGCACATGCACCTGGAGTTTGTCTGCAGTGGCTGGAGGCCCTGACACACCCATTCTCCCTCTGTCTGCCTCTCTTCCATTTCTCTTTCTCTGCTTGCAAATAAATAAATAAATAAATAAATAAATAAATAAATAAATTTTTAAAGTTTTTAAAGAGTACATGGACGATGCCTGAGAGGAACAACATCCTAGGCTGTACTTTGGCCTCTGCACACACAAACACATACTTGTACCCACACACACATGAGCATACATACACATACAAAAAGAAAAAAATATCCAGGAGATCATGCTTCAAAAGAGTTAACTTTCTGATAAAGAGTGTTCAAGAAGCACAAGGCAGGTAGTGGAAAATGTCCTGTCCCCCCTGCGCCAGGCCATTCCTTAATCCAGGGTGTGGAAACTGCTGTAGCTTAGAGACTTGGGGCCTGTCCTCAAGGAATTCAAAATTCAGGAAGGGAGAAAGAAGACATGCAAAATCTCAGTCAGAAATGTGGGTGGTGCCAAGGCAGCTCACTGAAGGTTTTCCTGAGTGTGGTCCCTTGGCATTTGTGAGACCCACTGCCAAGCCTGTCCACTGCCTTTGGCTAACTCCAAGTGGCAAAGAGCAAAGCCAACCCCACGCCCAGACCACTGAGAAGCTACCAAAAGACACAAAGCCCTTGATGCCCTGGAGAACAACACGTATACCTTAGTGCTTAACTATACCTATCTCCAAAAACGTACAAACACAAGGACATACATGCATACGCATGTGTACATGAGCACGAACACATTTATCCCCAAAATCTCAAGGCAAATAGCCAGCAGTGTTCCCCTCGTTCAGGGAAAAGGCAGTGTGCTGCCTCAACTCTTGGAGAATTCAGGAAACCTCATTTTTTTTTTTTTTTTTAAATTTTTCGAGGTAGGGTTTCACTCTGATCCAGGCTAACCTGTAATTAACTAAGTAGTCTCAGGGTGGCCTCGAACTCATGGCGATCCTCCTACCTCTGCCTCCTAAGTGCTGGGATTAAAGGCGTGCACCACCACACGCAGCAGGAAAACTCATTTTCATCTTAATTGGTTTCCTAATTGGAGAATCAAACCTGGGTCATTAGGCTCTGCAGGCAAAATCTTTTATCACTAAGCAATCTCTCCAACCCCTTTTGCTTATTTTGATAGGATCGAACTATGTAACCCAGCCCATCTTTGATACCTGATAGAACACTTCTGGTCAGATGGGACAAGCAGAGGACTGTTGGCCTGGACTCTTCTGCCTTGTTCTTATTGCAGCATAGAGGTCAGATTTAAACTGTCCAAGGTGCTCCGAGCTGCATGTTGGGTGAAAGTGGTGTCACTATGTTCCTTTCCCCAGGGCCCAGCATGCCTATGGAACATAATGGACCAACAGCGAGAACCTCTTGAATGGTTGAATGGTGGCTATGATGGTGTATTCCTGTTTGAAAGGATGCAATGACAGAAGGCATGTGAAAACCTCTTGAAATGCAAGGGAAAGAAATGGTCCACTTTAAGGACAAGACCACTCACTTTCTAGCAACTGAAAGTTCATCAGGCACCTGCTGCAGTGCTTTACATTTGTATTTGTAATTTTCAGCTTGGTTTCAATAAGCACATTGTCACTCTACACCACCTTACCTCCTTGTCTTGTCTCCTGGAGCTACTCAGCACTGCCAAGGCTGGCGAGAGCAAAGAGTTCTGCTGCAGCCCCACCCTGCAGGGCCGTGGGCGGCCCCTCCCCTGTCTCCTTCCCCTCTTCAGTAGCTGCAATAAAAACCTTTCAGTGGTTGACGAGGAAAAGGCAGTGTGCTGCCTCAACTGTTGGAGAATTCAGGAAACCTCATTCTCATTTTAATTAGTTTCCTAATTGGACTGTTTATGGGTTGTGCAATACCTTGGGATGAAAAGGCCCAGTGAGTAATTATGTGCCTGGCATTGCTCTTTGGCAGGAGTTAACAGTTTAATAACAAGAAGGAGAAAGCCCTGCCCCAAGTTCTCTGGAATGCCATGGTTTTGTTCTAAAGAAATACCTTGGTTCGAAACAGTCCCCTATGTCAGAAATGATGTCAAGCTGTGCTTTGCTAAGGGCACTTGATTCCTGAGTCCTTGGAGCAGCTCTTTTCTTGTTTAGTGGAATGGAAAGTGTGGGGAGAGTCTTGCACAGTATCAGATTTGTAACTGCTCACTTGCTTGCTGCCTAGAGATAAGGGGACAGGGAGGAGCCTTCATGGGCCTGATTAATTCTCTGGAAGGAGGTGTCTTCCCTGGTGGGATGGATGACTTCATTGTGGTAAAGAAGGTCTACCCCCACCATGGCAATAAAGCATCTGATATTCACCAGAAAGCCACTTTCCAAGGCAGCACCCCACCCCACAAACAAAAGCCTGGCGGTGTCCCCATTTGCCTAAACTAGCGAAAATGCCATCTATGCACAAGGACCCTTCTACAACGGCAGGATTTATTATAGAATCAAATTAATGCCCCAATGCAAATTATAAAGCCAAAATGTAGCTAGCATCCATACTCACAAAAAATTGAGGAGGGAAGGAGGACATACTGCCCAGGAAAATAGCCCATTGGATATTTGGCTGAAATAAACTGAGTGATGTTTTCTCAGAAGAAATCCCATCCTGAATGGTGCCACCTCACTGTAACCTGGGCCTTGGCTATTTCAAGCAAACTCACTGTTCTCTTTCAGTTGGGAAAGTCCCCAGTATCAATTTTGTGGCAGAAAAAGCAGTGTATTTTGGATCTCGGCTTTTGTCTAATTCTGTAGGTTACAAATAACTTTCTTATAATGCTTACATGAGTGGAAAATTCTGGACTAGGGAAAAAAAAAAAACAGAAAAAGGTTGATACTATATTCCTTAGATAACAGGAATAAGTAAAGCTGCCCTTTGTCCACCACCACAAATCAGACCTCTTATCTCAATGGCAAAGTGAGCCACGATTGAGTTGTGAACAGATCTTACCTGGTTTGTTTTGTGTGCTTTATTACATACACTGTGACTGAGCTCCCAGAGTGTGGAGTGGGATCTAAGAAATTAGTGAACCTCCCAAGCCTTAGTTTCCTTAAATGCTAACTAGTACTGTTCTCACCTCTGAGTCCAGGGAAGTCGGGGTACTCCTGAATCTCACAGAAATCCAGATGTCAAATGGAAGATGCAACATTATATTGTGACTCTACTAGAATGGATGAGACCTTGGTGATTAAACCATGTCCCCAAAGCCTTCTTACCAGTTAAAATTTGTTGCAATCTTTTCACACACACACAAAAAGATTTACTACTGGACGTGGTGCTGCATACCTTTAATCCCAGCACTTGGGAGGCAGAGGTAGGAGGATCACCATGAATTCGAGGCCACCCTGAGACTACAGAGTGAATTCCAGGTCAGCCTGGGCTAGAGTGAGACCCTACCTCGAAAAACAACAAAACAACAACAACAACAACAACAACAAATAAATAAATAAAACAACAACAAAAAAGATTTACTGGGCTCAGTGATTAAGACACTTGCCTACAAAGCCTAATGACTCAGGTTCAATTCCCCAGTACCCACACGAAGCCATATGCACAAAGTGGCACATGCTTCTCGAGTTTGATTGCTGGAGGCCCTGTCTCTCTTTTCTATCTCTCTTTGCTTGCTTATGGATAAAGTATTTTTTTCAAAAAAAAGATTTACTTAGGCATAGATTTTAATCATATACTATCCTTAGCATGCATTAAAAAATGGAAGTGAAGGCTGGAGAGATGGCTTAGCAGTTAAGGCATTTGCCTGCAAAGCCAAAGGATCCCAGCTCAATTCTTCAAGACCCACGTAAGCCAGATGCACAAGTGGGCACGTGCATCTGGAGTTCGTTGGCAATAGCTGGAGACCCAGGCGTGCCCATTCTTTCCCTCCCTCCCTCTCTTTCTCTCTCTCTGCCTCTTTCTCTCTCTCAAATAAATAAATAAAATATATTTGTAAAGAAATGGAAGTGGGATGGGGAGATGACTCAGCAGTTCAGAGTGCCTGTGATGTTAGCATGAGGGCTGAGAGGGCCTGAGATATCTCTGCACCCAAGTAAACAACAGGGTTATGCCATGCACCTCTGTTAATGCAGCCTTGGGAGCAGGGTGTGAGCAAAACAAGGATACCCAACCTTCTCCTCTGGCCTCGCATGGGAACACACAGGGCATGTACATCTGCATACACACAGAGAGACACCACATGCACATCACAGCATATGCCATACCACAAAGATTCCATGCACACATATATGTGCAAACCAATAATAATAATAATAATAAGAAGAAGAAGAAGAAGAAGAAGGAGAAGTAGAAGAAGAATGGAAGTAGAATATATTGGTTAAAGCAATGGTCCTTCTTGGCTTAAAGCAATTGTAAAAATGTCCCCACTTAAAAGATGCATTCATGGCTGGAGATGGGTTGGTGGTTAAAGCATTTGCCTGGGAAAGCCTAAGGACCAAGGTTTAATTCCCCAGTATGCATGTAAGCCCGATGCACAAGGTGGCGCATGTGTCTGGAGTTCGTTTGCAGTGGCTACAGATTCTGGTGCACCCGTTCTATCTGCCTCTTTCTCAGAATAAATTAAAAAATGGTGGCACGTGTGTCTGGAGTTTGTTTGCAGTGGCCATAGGCTCTGGCATTCCCATTCTCTCTCTCTCTTTAAAAAAATTTTTAAAGATGCATTCCAATTTCAGGAATGCTCAAATGGGAAGTGATGTGGTATGACAGCACTCAGTATGATCTCTCGGAGAAACTATAATTTATGTAGTTGCAATTTTTCTCTTTACTCACTTTTTTTTTAATCATAGGAGAGGTCTTGATAGATTTGGGCTTCTGGGTTTCTGCACACAAACTTAGCTTCTGTCTTAGCCCCTCACTTCCCCTGGGTCTGACCACCAATATTCTCCAGACTTTGCTAGCTCTTGGTCTGGTCCCTTCTCACCTGAAGCAGATGAACGGGATATTTTAACTGGCCAGATCACGGTCCTAGGCCCACCTCTGTTGCCAGGAGAACAGTCAACCCCACGTAAACTACTCAGCCTGGGTGTGCAGAAGCAGAGGCCTCCCACAGGAGGACCAGTGTGGTATGTGATGAAAAGGCTACAGACCACTTAAAACCAGTCCTGCTGACTCAACATAGGCCTCAGTGTCCACAGTTGTCTAAACAATCCCCTTGAGCCAAGTCTTCAAATTCAAAAGCAGCATAGTGGCTATAGACAAGTAAGAAGGGCGTGGTGGCACACGCCTTAATTCCAGCACTTGGGAAGCAGAGGAGGGAGGATCGCTGTGAGTTTGAGGCCACCCTGAGACTATATAGTGAGTTCCCTACCTCGACCCCTGGGTCCTTTCTGATAGTGGGGCCAAACCAGAAGCAGCAAGGCTACCTCTGCACATAGGTTAGGACTGTGAGGGCCTCACTGAGCATTTGTGGACCTAAGAATGGCAGGTTGTTGGACCAAGAGAAAGGGAGGAAGAACCAGTTCCACCTGCAGGGGGTGGGAGGGATCGTGGGGTATTTTAACAAGAAGGTGGTACAGGCCTTACAGAATGAGCAAAGCCTGCCAAGCAAGAGAAAATACAGGGCCACTGTGGGCAGAGGTGATGGCTTTTCATCTCCCCTCCCAAGAGGGGTGCACCAGAAGTAACCAAGCAGTGTTTGGTTACGAGAAAGCCTCAGACTTGCCCGTGAACTCTTTTCCTAAGGACTCTATGACCAAGAAAATGATATCATAGGAGATACTGAGTGCCTGCCCATGGAAAGAGGGCTGCCCACACTCCACTGTCCTCAGCCAATTACAAAGGATGCTGAGGGAATGTGGCGGGGTCTTGGGCACGACTCAGAGGAGGCTCTCATTCACCACATGGTCAAGGTTGCTCCTGCAGTGACCTTGTGTGCAGCTTGAGAACGGGTCTACAGACATGGGTGGGCAGATTCGGGTCTGCAGATTCTGTGGTTCTCCCATTTTCCAAAGGTGGACTCTAGTCACTCGGCCCTTGGATTTGGATCTCAGTGACTGGATTTTAATGACAAAAGGTGACCTGAGTGGCTCTCTTTAGAGGCTACCTCACATAAAGGGCAAAGTATCTGCCTGATTTTCTCAGTCTTCTTTGTCTCTCTCTCATCTTGTCTGTGTGCCTCTTTCTCCTTCACTCCTTCTTTTCTGCCTCCACCCCCACTGATGGACACTCCTTTTTGAAACCCCCATCTTGCTGTGTGTGGTCCAGGCTACCTGGAGAGTGAGGCACCTGAAGGTGTGCAGCAGATAGCCCCAGCAAAGCCAACTGTGAGTCATGTGCTTTTTGTGAACAAAACAGCCCACTTTAGTTCTAAAAGAGCGGTGATCCAAGCAAGAAGAGGGGGTAGGGTATTGGAGGGGAACAGTTCCATCTTCTCCTTTAAAGCCTCTATGCATTTTTTTCCTCTTCTCTTGCCCTGTGGGAAGAGAAACCACAGGAAAAAAAATGAAGTGAAGAATCGCTTTGCTTAGAAGAGGGCCCGGGTCCTTTAGGTTTTCCTTACAGAGATTTAAAAATCATTCTGGAAGATTCCATGCCAACTTCACTGTTCATAGAGCACCAGTGCTCAGGACACAGTAGTGATTAAACCCATACAGAGCAGCAGGGAGGTTACCATGGTACCAGCAGTTTCTCCCACACTTATAAACCCTGCCTAGCTAAACTGCCAAAGGGGCAGAAAGTTACTTATTGATTTATTGATTGATTGATTTTCAAAACAGGGTCTTAATTTGTAGCCCAGTCTGGCCTCAAACTCACAGCAATCCTCCTGCCTCAGCCTCCTATGTAAAGGAAGTTCTCTTGATGCAAGGCCATCTGCTCACACTCAGGACTGACAACAAGGTAGCTCTCAGCCTTCATCCTTCAAAGCACCTGAAAGTTCCAGAACCTGCTGTCCACACTGCCAGGTGCAGAGTAAGGCAAGGGCATGGGTCCGAGGAAGGATTCACCCGCCACTTAAGGGCGTCTTTTCACTACCCCTGGGGGTCTCTACCTGGCAGGGACACTGCAGAGCTATTTATTTCCAATTATACGTGGCAAGATTCTTGCCTGATCTCTCTCCTTGGCCAAAGGTAATTGGATGTAACTTTTCTTTAGAGCCTCCACAGCCAGTTGAAATTAAAAGGTTTTCTCTTTCACTATCAGCTCAAAAGAAAGCTGGATGGCTGGGCAAACATGGTGGCCTGAAGCATGCTGGGAAATTGATGTCTTTTTGTCTTCTTCATCCTTGGGCATCCTGATTCCAGCCTGTGAAGCTACAGCTGTGAGGAACGGGTGGGAACTGAGGGTGTCCGTGGGGGAGCAAATCCACCTGGGAAGTCACCATGCCCTTTTGCCTTCTACTTCTGTTGCAAACTGGTCTCAGTAGGTGCAAAAGGTTCCTTTCTGAGCTTTGAGACAGCCATGTGAGACTCCCAGTCCTAGGAAGAAAGACTGCAGCCAGCAATTTCTTTATAACCAGCATCCACATCATTCCCCAAGGGGTGCCTGAAGCAGGTGCAAGAACCCGCCCCCCACCCCCACACAGTCCACACAAATAAAATTCTAAGAATGGCCAATATATTCTGCTCAAAGTCACAATAGCCTGTGAGAAAGAATGCATAAACTCATAACTTCTAGGCTGGGCTACTTAGCATCCCATTAAAAATATTCAAAATATAAATCAAAATTCATGGGAATAAGTAATATTCAATTTAGAATTTATGGCATTTTAAAATAGGATGATTTCCTCAAATGTGCAATAAATTTAGTTTTGTGGAATTGCACTTGCCACCTTATCATGACGGTTGCTTTATCTACACAGCCCACCAAAGCGGAGTCACTTTATAGAATCTAAATTCACAAACCAACTGTCGTCTTCACTTCACTGATTCATTGCTGATGGGCCTTTCATAAGGTAAGGGGGGTGGAAATCCCTTCTGAGTTGACAAGAGTAATAAATGGGCAGGTTAGTGCTGCCCATCCATCCGCTGGCCTACTGACCCGCCCGTGGTGATACACAGCAGAATAAACTCATAAACCAGCCGCTGCATGTGACCTCTGCCGAGGGAAAGGAAGCAGAGGAGCATTTATGATGATCACTGTGTTGAAGGAGGATGGCCTGACCAGAGAATTACACAGACCCAAGGAACACCTTGGAAATAAGAAGGCAAACCCAGTAACGGAGAGTTGCAAATGCTGACATCTTTGAGAAATTTTCTTTTTATCCATTTTTAATGTTGCCACTACCCTGTTGGTTATTAAGGTCAGAGGATGCTACTGTGGCACAGAGCCAGAAAGGGACACCTCCGAGGCTGCAGCACAAACCCCACTGAAATGCAGAAGAAGGAAGAAATTTCCCAAATCAAAAGGCAGGTTTAGTCTGCGGATGTTTCTCCAGCTGTGGTGGCACGGCCCTCTCCGGATGTCCCAGAACAAACCCTCCACTCTGCTCTGCTCTGTATGAAAACAAGTTCGTAAATTCATAGTCGTGAAGTTCTTTCTTACAAATGGAAAGTCCTCTTTTATTTAGAAAAAAAAAAAAAAGTAGAGATTTAAATTTAATAAAAAGGAAAAGGAAAACTGCCTTCATGTACTGAACAATGGCCTATGGCTGGTTTTCCTTGTTGCTTGTTTTATTTTCTAAGATACACTTTGTAGAATGGAAAAGCATTTTATCCTTCCTATTTGATGGTATTCAAAGCCAAATACAACTCAATGTTTGAGAGAAAAGCAAGAAACAAGTTCAGGGGTATCTTAGCCATGAGGGTACATACAAGTGTATCTATTTCAATTTTTTTTTAACCCAATCCTGGGACAGAAAGAACATTTGGGATTCAACATGACTATGATTTTGACTAGCAGCTAGTTCCCAGAAATGGGTTTATGCTTATCAGAAGTTCTCCATAAGAGGAACATACTAAAGCTAGTGCTAATTCCAATTTTGTATTTACAGTCTGTCCCCAAATGCTGTCTTGGGAGGGTGAATGCATTTGAAGGAACAATTTTCTTCTATTTTGTCTTTTGCATGGGTGCATGTGGTATGTTTTGGTGTGGTGTGTGTGGTATATGCATGCATGTGTGCAGACGTGTGTACCCCAAAAGCATGCATGTGGAGGACAGAGAACGCCAGGTGTTCTCCTCTGTCAGTCATCTGCCTCTTTCCTTGAGATGGAATCTCAATGGACCGGAAGCTGCTGTTTTGGCAGTCTGTGATTCTCCAGTCTCTGCTCCCCCCACAGGACTGCTGTTGCCCAGCTGTTCAGGTGGGTTCCAGGGAACCAAACTCAGGGCAAATCAGACTCTCATGCTTGCACAGCAAGCACTTACCCCCTGAGCTATGTCCTCAGCCCACAGAAATAGTGTTTAATAGCAAAAATAATCTATCATAGTGGGAGGAGTAAAGCCCTCGGAATGAATTCACTTGTATCCCATACACGTTTCATTTCTGGGACAAAATGCCTGACAAAAGTCATCTAAGGAAAGGAGGATTTATTTTGCTTGAAGTTCCAGAAGCTTCTGTCCATGATTGTTAACCTGATGCACTGGAGCAAAACATCCCAGCAGTAAGATTGTGTGGTGGAGCTCCTCACATCACAGCAGACTGGAAGTGAAGAGAGAGAAAGGAAGTAGGGACCAAGCATAAACTTCAACAGTAGCTTACTTCCTCCAGTGAGGCTTCCTTTCCCAGTTTCCAGAACCTTCCAAATTAGTATCATCAGCTGGGAACTAAGAGTTCAGAGCATGGACCTGTGGGGAACATTTCTCATTCAATCCATAACATGTCCTAATGTCCTAACTATTCCATTTTATGTATTCATTTCTACAAATGTAAAGCACCTATATAGCACTTTGCATATTTTGCATTTATTTTTATTTATTTGAGAAAGAGAGAAAGAGACAGATAGAGAGAGAATGGGTGTGCCAGGGCCTCCAGCCACTGCAAAGAAACTCCAGATACATGTGCCACCTTGTGCATCTGTCTTACATGGATCCTAGGGAACTGAACCTGGGTCCTTTGGCTTTGCAGGCAAAAGCCTTCACTGCTAAGCTATCTCTCCAGCCCATTCTTTGCATTTTTACCTGATTTTTATTTTTTGGTGCTAAGAATTGAGTCCAGGGGCCCTGTAAGTGCTGAATCGCTGAGCTACACTGCAGCCCTCTATTTTCATTTTAATACATTTTATTTTGGTTTTAGTTTCATGTTTATTTGGAAGGAATGTTAATATCTAAACAATTACTTATTAATAGATGCACTACAATTTCATGTATCATTCATTAAATTTATACTTGAACATTTAGGCAGCTTCTAAATTTTCAAATTATAAATGCTCTGTTTAATAACTTCCTATTCATGAAGAATATACTCATTGACATTTAAAATTCAAAGGACTAGCTAAGTAGCAAATTAAATTGAGCCAGGAGAGAATTCCCTTAAGAGAATTACTGTAAAACAGAGCTGAGAAAGTTCCTAAGGATAAAGTTCATTGACACAGAGGGGTGGATCCTATGAAAGACATTAGGAGACCCAGGAGATTGGCTGCAAACAGAAGGTTGAAGTTTATCTAACAGGAGCTATGCAGAGGGCAATGGGTGTGCAGAATACCAAGGGCAACAGAGAACTCCTAAACCCAGGATAAAGAGCTGCCCTTGAAATAACAATCGGCTTACCAAGACAATCAAGGCTAGAGAATGATGGAATCCTATCTCCAAGTTTTTGAAGGGAAGTCATTTTCAAAATGTACACAGTGGATTACTTGAGAGAGTTTTACTACTCATAAAACCTTGCACTCTAGAGAGATGGTGCAGTGGTTAAGACACTTGCCTGCAAAGCCTAACGACCCAAGTTCGATTCCACAGTACCCATGTAAAGAGTTCATTTGCGAGCTGGAGAGATGGCTTAGCTTATGGCATTTGCCTGCAATGCAAAGGATCCCACTTTGATTCTATAGGATTCACGTAAGCCAGATGCACAAGGTGGCGCATGCGTCTGGAGTTCGTTTGCAGTGGCTAGAGGCCCTGGAGCACCCATTCTCTCTCTCCTCTTTCTCTCTACCTCAAATAAATAAATAAAATATTTAAAAATTTTTAACAAAGAGTTCATTTGCAGCAGCTTGAGACAAGTTTTTAATTAAAACACAACAAAAGTAAAACACCCGAGTCTGTTGGGCAACATTGAAACTACCACCGGGGGACTTTGTACCCAAAATATAGAAGGATGAAACAAGAAGAGCAGGCCACTAGACATAGAGTTTGTCACATACCAAAGAGTTTTTCCAAACCACCCTGTTCTCACTGACATCCAGAACAACTGAAAAGCAGTGACCTTGACAGCAAATAATATAGAAATGGACATAGAGCCAAAAGATGCAGTAACAAGTCCTCATTTCCTTGTGACCATTGGTCTCCATAGTGTGCTCAACATTGTACTGAGGCTTTGACAGAAATGATCTTATTCAGTTCCTCAAACCCATGCAGCATAGAGGTCTAAACAGCCCAGCTTTATAGATGGACAATTAGGACTGAGAAAAAAAGCTGCCACTTTCTGGAGTCTGCAAGGCCAACCTGGTGGAGTTCCCATGGATATCTGGCCTGGCCTCAAAGCCTTCTGCTTTTCCAGCATCCCACTCTACCTGAATTGGTTGCTGTGGATCTTGGATGACTTCCATGGAGGGCTTTTGGCACCTTGAACATTTTTCACACTGTCACATGTATCTCCATTTTCTCTAAAGGCAGTAACAGAGAACAAGGCCAGAAAGCTTTTGTTTAAAGGGCCAGCTCGTGGAGGCGTTAGGCCTCCTGGCTTTAGGATATCTCTTCAAGTTCTCAACAGCATTGGCTCAGACAGCAAACAGTGCAAAAATGATTGGAAATGACTGTAGTCTCATAAAACTGGCCTTACAAAAATGGGCTGCACTTGCCCCGTGGGCCATAGTTTGTGGGCTGTGGTCTTGAGGCTGAGAGACTGGCTTTAGGATCAAGGCTAGAAGTGTAGACATCTTTCCAGATGTTATTTAGTCAGGTTGTTGGGTATAAAATTGGGATAGTACATTATGTGGATTAAATATAATGAATTAAATATTGGAATGGATGTTATATAGAAATTCACAAAATGGCAGAACTGGAGAGATGGCTCAGCTGTTAAAGGCACTTGCAAAGCATGACTGCCCAGGTTCAATTCCCCAGGACCCACGTAAAGCCAGATGCACACAGTGATGAATGCATCTGAACTTTGTTTGCAGTAGCAAGAGTCCCTAGAGGGCCCATTCTCGGTCTTTGCTTACAAATAAATAAGTACAAATTTTAAAAAAGAAATTCATGAAATAGAAAATGATGTATGTCTGTCCCATCTTTGACTCCTCTTTTCTCTTCCCCTTCCTCCTTTCCTCTTCTCTCCTCTCCTTTGCTTCCCTCTTATTCTTCTTCATTCTTATCCTCCCTTCCTTCCCCTTTTTTCCCTGGTCCTGAGGTTTAAACCTAGAGCCAGGGGCCTTGTCATGACAGGCAACTGCCCTATTATTGAGCAACCTCTTCAGCCCTTTCTCGTTTTAAAATTTTATTTTGGGGCTGGAGAGATGGCTTAGTGGTTAAAGTGCTTGCCTGTGAAGCCTAAGGACCCCAGGTTCAATTTCCCATGTGAATCCATATGCACAAGGTGGCACATGCATCTGGAGTTCATTTGCAGTGGTTAAAGGCCCTAGTACAACCATTCTGTGTATGTGTTTCTCTGTCTGTCTTCCTCTTTCTCTCTCACAAATAAATAAAAGTTTCACTTTATTTGTAGATGCATCTATGAGTGCATGCATGTGTGTGCCAAGGTCTCTTCCTGCTTCAAACAAATGACAGATGCTTGCACCACTTTTTGCATCTGGCTTTCTATGGGTGCTGTGAAATTGGCCCTGGACCAGCAGGCTTTGCCAGCAAACACCTTTATTCACTGCACCACCTCATCAGCTCCATCAACTCTTTCTTAAAAGTTTTATTTTGAGATAAGGTCTCACTAAATTGCCCAGGCTGATCTTGATGTTGCTGTGGCCTTAAACTTGCTATCTTCCTGCCTCAGCCACAGAAGAGCTGGGAATGCAGTCATTTGCCACCATGCCTGCTCCCTCGAGATTGTTTTTTTTTTTTTTTATTATTTACTTATTTGAGTGTGTGTGCAAGTGTATGGGTGTGCATGCCATGGCACGAGTAGAGGTCAGAGAACAACTTCAAGGTGTCTGTGTTCCACCTTCTTTGACAGAATCTCTTGCTGCTGCTTCAAACTACCAGACTGCAAATTAGTATAAGACTAGCTGGTCTACGAGCTTCATAGTCTCCTGGCTCTGCCTCTCATTGTCTTAAGCATATTGAAATCACAGATGCATGTGCCATTTTGTATCTACCTTTATGTGGGTGCTGGGGAATTGAACCTGAGCCAACAGACTTTCCAAGCAAGGACCTTTAACCAATGGACAATCTCCACAGGCCTCCCTCAAGATTCTTTAATCAAAACCAAAGGTGGCTTGCCACAGTCTCCAGTCCAGGCAAGCCAGCTAGTATTAAGGTCTGGAAAGAAAGAGCATAGGATTTTGGATTGGCTCCTATCATCCAGAACACACTGTTCACGGGTACAGCAAGCATGTACTTAATGAACACTGCTAGAAGCCAGGCATGGGAAAAAGATCAAAAGGTGACAGTCCCCTTCTGTATCCAAGCTTCAGAGCATGTTCAAAGGAAGCAGCACCCATGTGGTCATTTTCAATGAAAAGGAAGAAATATTCAGACAAAACCATCATTTTAATTTAGGGCTTTTGTGTTTTAAAACCCATCCACTAAGAAGCAAGTCAGGGTCCTTCAGCACAATTCACATCTGAACTTGACTCCAGTTGAGCCTGGTCATTACAATTTAAGCACCAGGGTAGTAATTGAAACACTGGGAAACACCTCCGGTCAGGTTCATTATCTAATGGCACTTGGGTTTGCTAATGCATCTTAATAAGAGCTGTTGCATATGCATAGATTAGGCTGGATTTTATGAGGTCTGTTCATGCGGATTAAAAATAATCAGAACTGGGGCCAGAGGTGCAGCTCAGTGGTAGAGCGCATGCTTAGTATGCACAAGGCCCTGGGCACTGTCCCTAGCACTAACACGTGGTGGCAACCTTCTCTTTAGGCTTCAAGCCTACTGATTTCTCTTTTTTTTTTCTTCGAAAATATGATTGCAGTATAAACTAAAGACTGGAATTCATTTAAAACTGTTAACATTGGGCTGGAGAGATGGTTTAGCGGTTTAACACATTGCCTGCAAAGTCAAAGGACCCTGGTTCAATTCCCCAGGACCCACACAAGCTAGAGCCACAAGGTGGCGCATGCATCTGGAATTTGTTTGCAGCGTCTAGAGGCCCTGGCATGCACATTCTTTCTCTCTATCTGCCTCTCTACCTATCTATCTCTCAAATAAATAAATAAAAATATTTAAAAAAACTATTAGCATTTTTGTTTGTCTATAAAATTCATTCCATTCTGGTTTAATTTTTATCTCTGACTTCCATGCTCTAATGTAACTGAGTCTGAGAGATCCATTTCCCTCTTCAGGGTTTCTATCCCTAGCCCAAAGTGATAGCAATATGTTAGACATGAGATTTTGCTACCTTCAGAATTTAGTGTATCTTTTGCTAATTAAATTGTCCAGTCCGGATTCGACAACTTTCTGTATACAACTGGTGTGATAAAAAGCCATTTGAAATGCTAGTTCCTATTGTCCTCCAGTGTGGGAATGCCAATACTGCACGCTTGATACATGATCTCTATTCCACAGAAGTTTTCTTGGTTGTTGTTTGGAAGCATATTTTGAAATACAAATATTTAAGCTGCCACAGGTTTATTAACTACTGACTGGATTTGATTCAAGTTGGTGGGGAGGGATGGAGAGTGAAAGAAGAAATAAGAGAGTCCTAACCTAATAGAAAGGAATTGTAAAAAGACCCCTTTTTTGTGATCTGGCAAATGTTCAGGCTACATATGGTCACATAATCTTTTAAAAAGCACAGTTCAAGTCTCCATTTAATTATGTAATAGCATAAATGGAATTACATTGCTGATGAAGTTCCGCACTTAGGCTCCAGGCCACATCCACCCTGCAGGCCCACTAACGGCACCCCGCCCCCCAACCTACAGTGTTCTTGGCCTTCCAACAGCCCAGGGCACCTCCACAGTTTGCCTTTTCCCACTAAATCACAGAGGCTGGACTGCTGGTGGGGGCCCTTCCTGTTAATGGCATCACAGGCACCTTGTAAACATGATTGTAATGCAAGACTAATAGACAGCTTACAGGAATGCATTCTGTCTCTCTTCTCTGTATGCCCTGGCAATTACGTAATGGACAAGCAAGCACTGGCTGGCGTGGAAAGAGGAACACCAGGTTGAACCCCAGGTGGGCGGTGCTGGAGGACTCTCTAAGGTGGAGCCTATGTGAGCTGTACAACTCTCAGACCCACCTGAAGGGAGGGCTCCACATTGCTAATGAGTGCAAGGGTCCTAGAAGACCTTCAGGCCCTCCACCTTCCATTCTAAAGCAGCTAAGAATACAGAGGAATCTAGCCTGGGGAGCGAGACAGGAGGTGGGCTCTCTTGATTCCAGGCCCATCATTGGCAGCTCTGTCTGTCATAAGCTCACGGCCAAGCTGTGTTCCTTTCTGGTGGGATACCATCAACACATGAGAACTGACATGTTGTGGCTATCAGCATACATGGGGCTCTTTAAAGCACTGTGTTTACCCTGGCTGTGTCCTGGAAACCTAGAGCAGTCTGTTACCTATTGACAGATGGACTACACCTGAGAAGTCCATGCAAAGTGCTTCCAGGAGCATTGTATTTATGGTTCCTGGCTTCGGGAGACGATAGAAACTCCACAAGACACAAGCCTCCACAGTCAGATGATCTACTCAGAATCTCACACTCAGGAGGCGGTGATAACTGGATTTTTGATTCAAGTTCCTCTCCACTCACGTTCATATCCCAAACAGAAGTTCTCTGGGTCACACATGGACGTAATGTAATGGAAGATGGAAAGGGGCAAGTTCTGCAGGAAGATTTCCTGAAGTCCCAGCAACAGATTGTATTCACCTTCTCACTCCCATGAAAATATTCCTAGAAATTAAGGACTGTCTCTTTTTATTTTAAATATCATTTATTTATTTATGAGAGAGAATGGGCATACCAAGGACTCCAGCCACTGCAAATGAACTCCAGACACATGCACCACCTTGGGCATCTGGCTTATGTGGGTTCTGGGGAGTCAAACTGGGGCCCTTTGGCTTCGCAGGCAAGTGCCTTACCTACTAAATCATCTTTCAAGCCCTATTCTAAGTTTTGAAAAGTTAGGGGTCTGGGGAGATTGTCCAGCAATTAAAGGTGCTTCTGTTTGCGAAGCCTGCCAGCCTGGGTTTGATTCTTCAGCATCCATGTAAAGCTAGAGATAAAAGATGATGCAAGCATCTGGAATTTGTCTTTAATGGCAAGTGACCTTGATGTATGTGCACGCACACACACACAAATAAATAACTCCTCATGTTTTCCTTCGAGCTTTGATTGCTAGAAAGCTCAGACCCCAGATTTGATTTTAATTGTAAACTTTCCATTGGCTCATTACCATTCTATTATATACCACCCTTTTATATTTTAGCTTTACTCTTTCCTGTTCAGGTAGAGTGGAAGCTCCCTTAAGGCCTTTTTGAAAGGCACAAGGTATAACTAATGGAATCATCCTTAACCGCCCCCCCCAAACACACTATAGCTAACACTAACTTTCAAAATAAGCCTGCCCTTTTTCACTCTTGAATTTCCAGTGGCACATATATCCCATATCTAGGCAGAGAACCCCTGACTGGCTCAGCACCTTCCATTTGGCCCCTAGCCTAAAACCTGAAACCCAGACCCCGTTACAGCTTTCTCCATGAGTGCTCACTGCCATGGCCACTGGCAGGTCCCCAAGCCCCTCTGGAAGCCACCTGCCAACAGGTTACAGAGATATTGTGAGGTTATTATCACTCATTAAAGTTGACACACAACCAGCCAAGAATAGTATTCATTTTAATGTCTGAATTATATTCTTTTCTAAAATTAATGGGCAACATCCTAAAACTCTCCCTATTACAAAGGGCAATCTGACTAATCTCAAATAAAAACCCTTTGAGCATAAACGAATCAAGTTTGAGCCACTTTGAGTTCTTTCTCCTGACTGATAAAACTGTGATCATGTTAGAGCGTTCACAATGCCGAACCACGACTCTTTGATCATCTTATAAAATTAATTGATCTTGCTTATCTATTGTTCTATTTTTAATCATTTAATTGAGGATATTAAGAGAAGTAATGGTAACAACTAAGCATTTATTAGGCTCTGATGTTCAAACTTGCTGTGTGATTTTCATCATCTGAATTTCTCTATCACCAAATCCTGTTCTTGTATGAATTTGCATACCGAGCACCTCCAGCCACAAACTGTTTGCAGTTGCCATACATCGTGACAGACAGACGTGCTGTAGCAAATCATGGCGGCTATGCTTAATCATAATTATTCTTTTAAATCGGATAGATACCCTGCAGTGGAATTCTTATAATTAAATAGAAATTAAAAGTTTCTAAAAGCCTTAATTTCAGCTCCAAATATAAATGCAAATGAATTCACCCAAGCCAGATCCACCCTCCCTACCCGCATTCTCCAAAATTACGAGGGAATGTCTGAATACTCAGGGGCTACTGTGCTGGCCTATAATCCCACACTTAAGAGACAGAAACAAGGAGATTGAAAGTGGAGGTCAGCCTAGGTAATAGTGAACTTTTTCTCAAAGTTGATTAACTGAAAACCAAGAGTGATCATGAACCTTTATTTTAGTACCAGGGACCTAAATCCACTCCATTTTGCAGTGCTTGCCCAAAGGAATTAGTATTGTTGTTTTGTTTTGAGACAGGGTCTTACTCAAGCCCAGACTGACCTGGAACTCCCTATGTGGCTCAGGCTGACCTTCAACTCATGGTGCTCCTCCTACCTCAGCCTCCCAAGTGTTGGGACTAGAGGCATTAGACCCAGTGCCTGGCTTGAGAATTATTTTTTGTTTGGTGTATCAATTTTCTCATTGCTAGAAATGAATATCAGACCAGAAGCAACTTATAAGAGGAAAAGGGTTTAACTCCACATACAGTTCCAGGACTAGAGATGGTAGGCATGGCATGGCATGGCAGGCGGGGCTAGAATGCCTGCCTCTCATCTCATCAGAGTGAGGAAGCAGAGAGAATCAAGAGCAAGTGGGGCAATGTTATAAAATCCCAAGCCCCACCCCCACTGACCCATTTCCTCCAGCAAAGCTCTGCCTCTTAAAGGTTCCATAACCTTCCCAAGCACAGCCACTTTGCTGGGGACCAAGTGTTCAAACACATGAGACTATGGCGGAAGGTTGCATTTTACATTCAAACCATCACCTTTGGGTTCTCAGAATCAAGGATACCTGTACAAGCTGAAGGGAAGAGGCTCAGAGCACAGGGAAGTGGCTGGAGGAGTGAAGCAGACAGAGGAAGATCATTGATAAAGAGTGTGGAGTCCAGCCAAGCCATGGGGCCTCCATCACCCAGTAGTGCCCATGCACATGCATGCACCACACATGCACACACTCACACACACACACACCACATGTCCTTATCCTGCTATAAGGGTGAGGGAGCTGGGGTTTCCAGCAACCACATGTTCTCCATCACTCATGAGCGTGGGCTGCTTCCCAAGCACTCAGTGTCCCCAGTGTGATCCCAGTGAGTGCCAAGGGAGACAGGTGTCCAGAATTCCAGAATCCTTGTGGGTCCTAAAGACCTAAAGTGATAAGGCACAAGAGGCCCCAACAACCTTCACCAGCCCAGAGGTTCCAAACCAGTATGTCTGTAGCCTAGCAGCCTGTTACTGTGTTTTGTGTTTTGTATTTGAATCCTACAATTCATATTTTTAAATATTGTAAAAATTTACCCCCAACTTGGGATTTCTGAGTTGTCTTTTAAAAGATCTGATCTAGCTGGTGTGGTGGCGCACGCCTTTAATCCCAGCACTCAGGAGGCAGTGGTAGGAGGATCGCCGTAAGTTTGAGGCCACCCTGAGACTTAATAGTGAGTTCCAGGTCAGCCTGGACTAGAGTGAAACCCTACCTCGAAAAACAAAACAACAAAACAAACAAAGAAACAAAAAAAAAATCTGATGTAGTTAATCCAAGACAGGATTGGAAAAAGTTTCACTGAGTTTCCCAGACTGGCTTTGAACTCATTGTATAACCTAACCCTCTGCCTCAGCCTCCTGAGTGTGGCTGGGATTACAGGCCTGTGTCATCAGCAGACTCACCAAGGACTGGCATCTTTAAAGCGAATTTACAGCAACAAGGACAGGTTCTGAGAAACTCAGAGAATTGTGTCATTGTGTGGTTTTGCTGTTGTGTGACCATCACAACTTAGACAGTATGGCTTGATACACACGCATACATTATGTACATATACTTATACATATACACGGATATAAATACATCCATAATAATAGTCATAGTAGTAATAATAATAATAATAAACATCATGGACTTATCTTGAGTCCATGATGGCAGAGTTAGCGTCTTTGAAATGTCCACCTAAAACACAGTTAGGTTCTATTCTCAATGTCACAAACCCCCAAGGAGACATGTTTATCCACTGAGTAACTGTCACTCAACAAAAACATAAAGATATCTAAGACATATTAAGCCCTCTCTAGATGCTGGGTAATGACAGTGAAGAAGCCGGTTCTCTGCGTCCATGACCTTACCTCTTCCTGGTCAGATGACACGAGGTGACAGCATGGGGCAGGTGCTGAATCTATGCACATTAAGCAGATGGATGACCCTAACACAGAGTTCACTGTCACCTGTCTCTCCTACACAGCCACTGTTCCTTTACACACAAACACTGGGACCCTCAGAGTCATTTTCAGAGTGTCATTTTCACCTATAAGTAGTGGTAACCTAAGCTAGATTGAACATAAGCCCCAGCAATTCTCTTGCTTCATCCCCGCCTGTGCCTGGGAGCCAGACTCACAGCTTTGATTGTTTCACTGAAAACCATTAGCAGACAAAATATCTCCCTTCAAAGAGCCATCGTCCCTTAACCTGTCCTTTCAGGCTGCAGACACGGAGAGATACTGAAGGGGCACGTGTGTGATTTGACAAGTGTTACATCTGCTACAACACCAGAGACGCAACCTTAAAGATCATTGCCTAGTGCCATTTTGAACTCAGTGTGCTGGCGGGATGGCATGAGCAGGTAATAGGAGCTTGATAGCTGTGAGCTGAAGCACGGGTCCGGCAGACAGCCAAAACAGCGAAGTGATTATTTGCTGTTGATTATGATCATAACCCTAATCCCACACACAGACCCTCATTTTACTCTGGAGGCATATAAGGCAGAGAAGTGTTGCAGATCTCTGTGGCTGAATGAGCTAAGATCTCAATGACACAGCATGTCACAGTGGGTCCTTCCCCTTCTTCCTGTTTCCATCCTTGCAGAAACACACTTGTAGGTGCATGCAGTGGAGCTGGGATCCAAGGAGGAGTTCCTTACCAAAGGAATTCTACCAAGTCTTGGAGAAAGACAATCTTTCTTTCCCAATGAAAATACTAGAATAAAAAGCCCTGGATTCTAGGGTTTTATTTTAATTAAAAAAAATCATTTTATTTATTTATTTTTTTATTTATTCATTTATTTGATGCAAAGTTACAGAGAGAGAATGGGCATGCTAGGGCCTCTAGCCACTGCAAACAAACTCCAGATGCACGTGCCTCAATGTGCATCTGGCTAATATGGGACCTGGAGAATCGAACCTGGGTCCTTAGGCTTTGCAGGCAAATGCCTTAACTGCTAAGCCATCTCTCCAGCCCCTTGCATTCAAGTTTTGATGGAAAGAATAAGCCTTACAGGCTTCTGGGAATTAAGGCATATGGCTCTAGAGTCTACCAGTTATGAGTGACAGAGAACACAAGGATTCAGTCATTAGAGCTCTGAGTCTGACAAAAGGAGTTTCCTGAACCCAGCAGTGGCAACTAAATCCTATATTTGACCTTGGTCTAGACTGAATAACATGCTCACCTCTGCTTACCTGATTATCTATATCAAAACCTGGCCTAGGGGTCGAGTCAACAACATCCCAAGTGAGAGGGACAGTTAAGGTTGGAGGACACTTTATTTTCAGATGGGTGAGCAGGAGAGAATTGAAATTTCCTGCATAGGCTCATGTGTTTTGATGACTGGTCCCTAGCTTGTAGAACCTTTGGGAGGCAGCCTCACTGCAGAATATGTGTCACTGGGGAGGAGCCTCGGGATTATAAAGTCCAGCCCACTTGCCTGTACTACCTGGCCTGCTCGTGCTGCTTCTTCCCTATTGCTGGTGTTTGAAGATGTGAGCCAGCTGTCGGCTCTGCCACACTTTCTCCGCCATGATAAAACTTCCCTTCAAAACTGTAAGCCAAAAATAAACCCTTTCCTTTCATAATGTGCTTCTGGTCAGGTATTTTGTCCCAGCTGTGAGAAGGTAACTGCCACAATGGGTGAAAAAGTGAAAACTGCAGGGACCCCCAGACCCAGTTGTAGGGCTGGGGCTCTGTGGAGAAGGGCTCTTCAGAATCACTGTGCTTCATATAAGGCAATGTATGCACATTTAGCTCCAGAGAATTAACCATATTTAGTAATCTCCTGGACCAGCATGCCAAAATCACCAGGCTAACCAAACATGGGACCCTTTTGAATTCAAGTCCTATTGCTCGCACACTGACAAACTGTCAAGCTATATGCAGCCAGTGCTGCTAAGTACCTCACATATTTATGCCATCTTCAGGGGAGCAGTAGACTGTGTGGCAGGGATGCTCTTGCATATTTATTGGGAAGGTGCTCTGCCTGGCGTGCTGTGTGCTGGCTTGAGCCCTCTCCATCTTTATTTCTGGGTGACATAAATATTGATTTGAATAAAATCATAATTGCAACAGGAACCTTTTTATTATCGCTGGAATGGCTATACTCAAGATCTATGGCATGCCACTTTATGTCATGTAGACTCTTCTTACCTTGTCTCCAGCTGGCGGCATTGCTTGATTTTCTCCCCTGGCAGAGGCTGGGTGGAGTGACACAGATTCAAGGGACATGAATAGCTAAGATGGACAGCGAGAGAGCCAGTGGTGCCAAGGGCATTTGGCCAGCTTTGCCTGCTGAGTTCTTAGCCCTTCGCAGCAGTCCTCTGGTGGTAACAACCTGGCAGGCACAACTCAAAGGAGGAAGGGTTTATTTGGGCTCATGATTCTAGAGGGTCTTTGTCCATCATGGTGGGACATCATGGAGGCAGGAGAATGTGTCAGAAGCTCCTTATATCAGGGTGGATTGGGAACTGGAGAGAGACAGAGAGACCAGAAGCAGGGGCAGGGCCAATAACTTTCAAAGGTCTGCCGCTACATCTCTTAGCCAGGTCCAATCTCTATAAGACTCTACAGCCTCCCTTAAACATCACCACTAGCTGGGGATTAAGTGTTGAAACACATGAGCCTGTGGGGCACTTTTCAAATTCAATCCACAGTGAGTCTCTGTTTATCCTGGGTGTGGAAGGCCCTTGACCTCATTTTCTCTTGTTGCAGGGAAGAGGGGAGGAGGGGCAAGAGGGGAGAAGCTGCAGTCAGCTGAGCAGGCAGCTAGAGCCTCACTGTTTCCCATAGGGCTGGAGGCAGTGTTCAGACATGAGTCACCATGATTACAGCCCAGATCTGGGTCTTCTGATGGCCTCATCCTCCACAAAACAAAGACACACACTGTTCTGTAGATCTCAAAATGATGGGCCAGAGGAGGGGCACAAGTCTGGGCATGAGTCCCTGCGCTTGAAAACTCTGCTCCCCTCACTGTGTCTTCTCATGACTAGCCACACTGACTTTGAGAAACCTGCCCAGCTGAGTGCATGGCATTTTGAGAGTGGAGGTAACAGGCGTACGCAGGAACAGAAACCGCAGTCCTGGTACTCTTCAGGGAATGAGGATTTGGGAGCCTCCAGTGGGCATGAGCAGCAGGAAAAGGAATCCAGGACCAAGAGTGGTGGACAAGAAGGAGAAAGAAAGCGAGGCTTGGGGCTGGAGAGATGGCTTAGCAGTTAAGACGCACGCCTGCAAAGCCTAAGGACCCAGGTTCGATTCTCCAGGTCCCATGTAAGCCAGATACACATGGTGGCACATGCATCTGGAGCTCGTTTGCAGTGGCTAGAGGCCCTGGGGTGCCCATTCTCACTGTCTCTCTCTGTGTCTCTAATAAATAAATAAATAAAAATAAAATCTTTTTTAAAAAAGGTGAGGCTTGTTGGTCAGTTAGACAAAAGAGAGGTTCACAGGCTGTGGGGACGCTGAGTATCTTTGTTCTCTCCCCTGTGAAGACCACAGTCTGAGGTGATGAGCTGCGGCTTCCTGAATCCACACAGGGTTTCTCACCAGCCTGGAATCCCAAGGCTTAGACAAGGAGTCAGTGCTACCCACACTCAGAACTTCACAGGGTCTCACCTTGAATAGGCAAAGCAGACAGTTATTCATTCCACCCATCCTGGGGAAGGCTCTCTACTGCATTATCTTTTCCTGGGAAGGTATGAACAGACATCCATTCACCCCCAGATAGGGTGCTGACAACAGACTGAATCTAGCTGACTTATTTACAGATCAGGCGAGGGGTGACTTACAGGAGCATGGATGACGCAAAGGCGGCTTCCTCACAGCAAAGCCCATTGCAGCATAAGTGACAGCTCATAGAAGCTGCAACTCTGGAGCTCACTGCACAACTTGCAGGGAGCTCACTGGTGGAACGTGTCCTCCCATGCAGTTCTTATTCTCTACACAACGCTGGGGGGGCGGCGATGCTTGTAAATCTTGTTTCAGGATCTTCCTGAGACTTATGAGGTATTTACGTCCTGAACCTTACTTCCAGAGCCTTGAGGACTTTGGGTCTTAAGGGAATGTCCTAAAGAGCCTCCATCCAGGACAAAGTGTTTTGATTTGGAGGAAATTGCTATTACAACTGCTTTTCTCTGTGTTAGGGCCAAGCTGGTACAAGATAGCTGATGAAGGAGTGTCCTCAAAGAGCTGATGAAGGAGTGTCCTCAAAGAGCTGATGGAGGAGTGTCCCCAGAGAGCTGATGGAGGAGTGTCCCCAAAGAGCTGATGGAGGAGTGTCCTCAAAGAGCTGATGGAGGAGTGTCCCCAGAGAGCTGATGGAGGAGTGTCCCCAAAGAGCTGATGGAGGAGTATCCTCAAAGAGCTGATGGAGGAGTGTCCTCAAAGAGCTGATGGAAGAGTGTCCCCAAAGAGCTGATGGAGGAGTGTCCTCAAAGAGCTGATGGAGGTGTGTCCTCAAAGAGCTGGCATCTGCTGAAGAGAGTGGTAGATGTGTGAATGATAAAGAGAGCTATGCACTTGGGTGCCATCACCAGTGCCACAGACCAGGAAGCAGAGGCCAGGGAATGCTGCCACTCAGCTAACTCTCTCCTTTGTATTCAGCTTGGGACTCTAGCCCCTGGTGACATCCATACTCAGGGCAGATCTTCCCTCCTCAGTTAAACCTCTCTGGAAACACCCTCACTGTCACGCTCCGAGTGGTGTCTCCTAGGTAATTGTAAACCCAATCATACGGACAATGAAGTTAAACCATCACCGAGCATGTAACATCCACTGTCACCGTTGTTCAACAGTACAGTGTGTCATCACCGACTAGAGTCACCTCACAACACCATACATCTCTTCAAATATCCTCCTGTCTAATACTCGAATTGTGAATCATTTGACCATCATCCCACATCTCTGACTACCCAGCCCACCCCCTGGTAAGCATGCCTCCATAAAAAGCAAAGTTTTTAGAGTCTACATATACTTGAGACCACATGGTATTAGTTTTTCTGTGTCTGGCTTACCTTACATAACAAACGTCCTTTGCATTCATCTGTGTGGTACCACATGACAGGATTTCATCCGTTTTATGGCTGAAGAGTATTCCATTCTGTATACGTGTTCCACTTTCTCTTTCCACTCAGCTGGAGGTTTCAAGCTTGAGTAAGCTAGCTTGTTAATAGTGTTTGTTTCTATGGTTAGTTCCTTTTGCATTTAAACAAACATGGGCCTCCCCCGAGATTGTAAGATATTGTAAGATTGTAAGGCTCTGATGATACCCTGAAGGCTTTGAAGTACTTTGATTTGAAGGATGGCTAACAGTTTGGGTTTAGAATGCCAGTACATGTCCTGGCTTCCTCCACACCATGGTCAAGGACACAGAGAAAACTCACTTTCTGATCCCTGCACTTCAACCTACCCATAGTCAGGTGAGTGCCCAGCCTCCCCAATTCCAGAGGAGACAGGTTCCCAGGGAGACAGCGGGCATGCACGTCAGTCTCAGTTGACTCACTTCTGGTGCGGAGTGTGGTGCTGGTGAAATCTCACTTGCTTTGTCTTTATAAAATATTTAGTCTCTTAATTATCTGAACTGCCAAGATTTGGGCATGTGATTTAGTCATTTCCCAGTGGCCCCCAGCAGTCCCTCTGATGGCCTCTTCGAGCACCTAGCAGATGCAAGCCATCTCTCCAAACCAATGAGTCATGTTTCAATGCCTTCCCTATCTCATAATTCTCCTCTTGCTGCTCTGTGCAGTTAATTACACTTGCTCCCTGTTCATCTGAGACATATAGTTTGAGGCTTGGATTTGGAGAGTTATTAAAAAAAATGAAAACGCAAATTGCACAGCGCATGTTTCCTCACATTGGGGAGGGTTAATCCAGGTTTGTGTTCTAGCTTGCACTTTGAATTCCTTCCCTAACTTTGAATGCCTTCCCTAACTACTTCTAAGTAATTCCAGCTGCCTCTGGGTTCAGTCCCATCTTGAACAATCCCTTTGTTCAAGGTGCACCTTGAGTGTGTTTTTGAAGATGCTTTCATATTCAATATGTTTCTAACACATCATCATTGCTTCACCCACTTGTGTCAGCTGCATGAGGCTAGATTGCTTGATTTCTGTCAAGAACGGAGAATTCAAAAATGGGCTCAGCACAGCCAGCTGGTGGGGAGCACTGCTATTTGCTTTTCAAGAGTAAGAATAAAAATTATTTGCAAATGGGACATGCACGTGCACATGAGCATGCGTGTGCTAGTGGGTGTGTAATTGGGAAGAATAAAGACATGAATCTGATATAACAGTTGATGCTGACAGACCACAAACATACTATTTCATTAACAGATAGTGAAATGAAACTTAAACTAAGACTTCATCAGTTGCTAAAAATTCCCAGAGGATATAGAAACAAGAGAATACAAGTGGGGCTGGAAAGATGGCTTAGTGATTAAAGTGCTTGCCTGTGAAGACTAAGGACCCAGATTCCATTCGTCAGTACCCAGGTAAGCCAGATGCACATGGTGGAACATGTGTCTGGAGTTCATTTGCAGTGACTAGAGGCTCTGGTATACCTATTCTCTCTGTCTCACTCCCTCCACCTCTCTCTCTCTCTCTCTCTCTCAAATGAATAAATAAAAACAAAATATTTTTAAATATAGAATGTGAGTGGACCTCAGTCCTGTGTCAAGGCCCAAATGACAGGCTGCCGGCTCTCCTTGGAGCTTTTGCATGTGTAGTTCTCCCTCCAGGGAGTATCCTACCTGGCAGCATCCCTTCTCTACCTTATGCCTGGATTTCTTGCTATTTTACCCAAGTTAGCCTGACTATGATCAAAAAAACAGCTTAGAGAGCTGGGCTTGGTGGTGCACACCTTTAATCCCAGCACTTAGCAGGCAGAGGTAGGAGGATCGCTGAGAGTTCAAAGTCACCCTGAGACTACATAGTGAATTCCAGGTCAGCCTGAGCCAGAGTGAGACCTTACCTTAAAAAACCAACCAACCAAACAAACAAACTAAAAAACAGCTTAGAAAAGATAGTACATGGCCTGGAGAGATGTCGCAGTGGTTAAGTGTACTTCCTGCATAAGCATGAGTGTCTAAAAGGTCCTCTCACCACCAGACCTCAAATCTCCAGATCCCACGTAAACAGCTGAATGTGGCCACATGCACCTCTAACCCAAGTCTCTCAGGAGAGCAGAGACCTGAGAATTATCAGAGCCCCACAAGCTTCAGCATCAGAAAAGAGACGCATGCTCAAAACACAGCAGAGCAATGCAGTGGGACACCTGACATTCCACTCTACCTGATGCAAGCACCTCCTGCCACAAACAAGCATGTGGCAAACCATACCACATCATCGCGTGTGCGCGCGCGCACACACACACACACACACACACACACACTTCAAACAAACAACAATAAAGTAAGTACTGGTGAGAATGTGGGAGAATAGAACCCTAACCCACTGTTGACAGGAATATAAGTTAGTGAAGTCATTATGCAAAACAGCATAGAGCTTCCTCCAAAAATGAGAAGTTTTTCTTCTCAGTGAGGTCCCCTCCTACCTCTTGTCTAGATCGCAACAAGCGCCACTGCCTGGCTTCCTTCTCATCCCTCTTCTCTGCGTGAGTTGGTTTGTCCTGGCGGTGTCTATTGAGGAAGCTGTGTGTTTCACTTGTCCCTCCCGGACCTTTCTCCTGTGGAAACACAGCTGCCTGAGGGCAAGGGGATTCGTTCTGTTTTGTCCAGTGCTCTATCACCAGGGCTATCTCATGCTTGGCACTAAATCAACATTAGTTAAACAAATAAACAAATGAAATTGTCCACATGGTTACTTCTCAAAGCAAGGGAACATGTTATCATATGCTTGTGGGAGGATCATATGCCAGTGGGAGGATTATTTTAAGTCATGATGAATGTAATTCACTTCCAGTGTCCTTGTTCAGTTGAGCTTTGGGAACTCAGCTACTTCATAGGTGTCCCTCATGACTCCAGCTGTCATCTTCCACACAAACTGAGCTTGGGTCATGACTTCTGCTTTTATAACTTGGGTGGATTTGATGTCACACCAGTGTAGTAGGTTGTCCATGAGGCAAGAATAAATACTGTGTTAGTTGATTTCCAATAGATAAATGCTTCATGATGTAGTGAATATGAAATCCCCCTGTTAGCTCGGGTGTCTGAAGACTTGGTCCCCAGCTAGTGGGGCTGTTCTGGGAGATTGTGGAAACTGTAGGAAGTAGGGTTAGGTTGGAGAAAATAGGTCACTGGGGGATTTATTATTCCTGGCCACTTCCTGCAACTTTCTTTCTAAGCTTCCTGGTTAACCATGAAACAAAGAGATCTCTTTGATCACACATTCTAGCCTCTGTGGCGTCCTGTCCATGTGCATGGGACAAAATGACCACAGACTGAACCCCTACCCCTCACCCCAGCCTGGTCTTTCAGCCACATAGTTAGGCGGACACCATTAGTAAACTGTAACATGATTGGTCCTAGCTTGAGCAGCTGATCTGCCGGGGGCCAGTTAGATAGAACCTCAAGATTTTCAAAATGGAACCAAAGTCTCTCACAGGATGGTGCAATCAGACATGTAAAGTCTAAAGCTTTAGTTGGTCATGTTTTATTCCTCATTGATAGAAACTAGAAGGCAAAAATAGACATTAAAGTCGAAGGAAATAAAAGGAGAGAAGCAGAGAGAGAGAGAGCTGTTGGGAGGGAGAGGCAGCCATTGAGACGATGCTCTTGGTCCACTTGACATGGTTCTAAAACCTGGTTCTATTCCATTCCCATCTTTGGCTTTCACTTAATTCCTATAGCTTCTTCTAATAAATCCATTAGAGTAGTTACCTTCTCATTGCTGCTGCAAACACTTGACCAGAAGCAGCTTATGGGGAAAGGGTATACTTCAGGCTTACAGATTCCAGGGGAGTTTCATCATGGCTGGGGCAGGAGGGCAGGAAACAGGTTCACTTCATCATACATCTACAGAAGAGAGAGGCAAAAACACCAACAGCAGCAGCATGATCAGCCAGAGTTCAAACTGGCTCTCTACACACCTGCTAGGGCTGGACTCAAGATCTGGCTGGGGACTTAGTAGGCAGTTTAATCTTAATCAAAAATGCCCAAGGATATGGGGGGGATGAATACATTTGCATTCAAACCACCACATCTGTTTTTTCCACCAACTAGCTGGGGTCCATTTCTGAAACTGGCAACCAAAACTAAAGTGCAACATAAATCTTCCAATAACTTTTGCTGTGGTTTTGCTTAAATCCCTCCCTAGACTGGTTTGGCATGGCTCCTATGTCGCCATCTTACTGGGAAGTCTCCTTCCAATAACTTTTGTAGAATTTTAAGCATAGTTCATCACTTCTATGTAGCTCCTTGAAGTCATATCTTCATCAGTCATCTATATATCATCTATCCATCTATCATCTATATCTATATATTCTCTCTATCCATGTCTATATCTACCTATCAGCTATTATCTACCTATCTACTATATATCTAATCTGTGTATCCATCAATCATGTCATCCATTTATTACCTATCAGTCAATCTATCTACCTCTCATCTCATAATTATCTATTTACCTACTTCCTTATTTATCATCTATCAACCTGTCAGCTGTCACACTGAGTTATTCATTCGCACAGCACCTGCTCTGTGCGGGCCCATGGTGGTTCAAGGCAGCACTGCGTTCCTGCCCTCAAAGTTTCACAATGAGCATCACAGAGGACTGAGTGCTGCTGCGATAGGTCAGATCACCTTAAATCCCTCCCACCTACAAGGTAGTAGCGGTCGTCTTTAGTAAAAACAGACTGGAATGCAGAATGGTTGACAATTTTCTCAGGGTGCTACAGCTCTGAAACAGAGGAAACCACTGGGGCCATAACTCCATTTGGCCTTTCTCCAGAGCCATGGTTCCATTTATCACCAATCCCATACAACAACCTCGAATACAGCTCTAGAAAAGCCCATTTTGAAAAGCCACTGAGGAGCTCATGAGTGAAATGGCCACCTACTGTAGGAAGGCACACCCTACTCAAAGATAAACCCTCTCTTCCCAAACAACACCTCCAACAGCATCCACTCACAAGCCTTCCTCCTGCATACTCACAGCACATCTGCCCTTGCCACAGCTTTAATAGCACCAGGGTCACGTTAGTAACGCTCCTCCCGACCACGTGCTCCTCACCTCCCTCTCCCACCTCTCTCTCATGGTCAGACTTGTCAGAAGAGCTTCTGGATTTAAGGTCTACGTTTTGTCACCTTTAAGCACCTCATCAACATGCTGCATGCTGACCTCTGCATCTCATTCCACCAAAGTGACTTCCATTAGGGTCACCAAGTAAATGACCTCCCTGTGACTTCATGCTGTGAATTTTCTCCACAGCTAGTTTCTTCTGACCTCTCAGGGATGTTTGATGCTGTCAGCCATCTCCCTTCTGCCTCCCTGAATTTATTAGTTATTGAGACAGGGTCTCACTGCATAGCTCAGACTGACCTCATGATCCTTCTACCTCAGCTTTCCAAGCACTAGGATTACAGGCATGAGACACTATGCTCTCTTAAAACACTTGTGTCTTTTTTGTATCTATGTATGGTGTGGTGTGTATGTAGTCTATGCATGTGTGTTTGTGCCAGGAGCACATGTGTGAAGGCCAGAGTGTTACGTGTCCTCTTCTCCTCTTCTAACCAGGCCTTACCCCACTTACCTTCCAAGATCAGATGAGATCGGGCACCATCAGGGTGGTGTGGCCATAGACTAGGCATCCTCTTCTATCACTATTGTCATTGTTTCCTTAAAATAAAGTCTCTCAATGAACCCGAAGCTGCCATTTGCAGTCAGACTGGCTGACAAGAGAGCCCAGAGATTTTCCAGTCCCTGCTATATCCACAACTGGGGTAATAGACATGTATGACTATATTTGGCTTTTTATGCAGGTGCTAAGAAATCAGTCTCAGGCAGTTTCAGGCCCTCATTGCACAGCAGGCACTATCATCAGCTGAACCATCTCCCTAGCTCCTTAAGTGTACTTTGCAGATGCTTAAAAACTCAAAGTTACTGAGAGGAAATTTGCATAAAGTACAATGACCTATTTTAAAGTGATAGCAGCATTTGACATGTAATACAGTGTCACACACATGTAATCTCTATCTTGTCCCAATACATGACTATCACACCAAAGCAAAGCCCCTTATCTCTTTGTTAGCCCCCAACACCAACCAGCCTGTTCTCTCACTGTGGGTTGTCCTTTTCTGGATGGTTTCTATACTGGAATCGATATGCAAGCTTTTGTGTCTGGCTCTGTTCAGTGAGCATTTGGGAGGTTTGTTCCTGTTGTGGCAGGTATAGATAGAATGGCATTCTCTTTTGACTGAATAATGTTCCAAGTTTTTGTAGACATTAGTTGGGGTGGATATTTGGGCTGCTTCCATCTTTTGGTTATTGTGACCCATGCTAGGGACATGAACATGTATACACATGTTCAGATACCATTTTCCATCCTATGAGATTCATACCTAGGACTAGGGTTGTTGAGTCATATGATAAATCTCTATTGAACTTTTTGAAAGAATTCCAAACCATTTTCCATAGGAGAAGAACACATTCACCTTCTCATCCAGCAATGTGTAAGTCTTCAGGTTCCTCTAATTGTCCTCAACACTATTGTGGGGGTTTGAATGTGAATGTGTATTCTCCATAACCTCAGGTATTGTTGGTCAAGGTGAAGTTACCTGCTTAAGTCTCCAGCAGCCTGTTGGAGGAGGTGTCACTAGGAGCAGATCCTGTGGTCCAGCCCTAAGGCAGGATTGGGGGCAGATCTTGAGTCTAGTCCGAAGGTGTGGAGAAAGCAGTTTGAGCTCTGTATGTTTTCATTTGTGGTGCTGGCTGTTGGTGGTGTCTCTGCCTGGATCTATGAAAGGGAGCCAGCTTCTTCTACCACTGATGGAACTTCACTTGGATCTGTGAGCTTGAAATAAATCTCTTCCTCGCATAAACTGTGTTGGGTTAGATCTTTGTCCCAGCAACATGGAGCTGACTTCAACAATTATTTAAATCAAACAAACAAAAAAATCTCCTAACAACCCCAGTCGGTTTTGAAATTGTATTTTCTGTGCTTGGATTGCATTTCCCCAATACTTAACAATTACTGAGTCATTTCCCTAATCACTGGAGCTTTTCAACATTTTTCTATGGTTTCTGGGCCATGGGTGGTCTTCTCTGGAGAAACACTTACTGAGTCCTTTGCCTATGCCTATTTTCTTTTCTTTTCTCTTCTCTTCTTGTCTTTTCTTTTTTTAAGGCAAGCCAAACAGACTGGTCTATTTTTTATACAAGAGAGCAAGAATGAAATAGAGGGAGAGAGAAAGAGAAAATTGTCATGCCAGGGCCTCCAGCCACTGCAATTGAACTCCAGATGCATGTGCCACCTTGTGTGCATGTGTGGCCCTGCATGCTTGCATCACCATGTGTCTGGCTTACGTGGGAAGTAGAGAGTCAAACATGGGTGCTTAGGCAAAGCAGGCAAGAGACTTGACCACTAAGCCACCCATCCAGCCCCCTCCTTTGCCTCTTTTCAACTGGGTCACGTGCCCTTTGTTGCTGCAAGCATTGTTCATATTGTCTGGACACCTGCTTCTTATCAGGTAGATGACTGTGCACACGGGCTTTTCTCTCCTTCTGTGCACTTGTTTCCCTGCAGCTTTGATACACAGAAGGTTGGATTTTGATGAAGCCCAATTCATTTGATTGCCTGCATTTCTGGTTGTTGTATCTGAGAATCCATCATCAAATTTGAGCTTATGTCAGCTGATCCCTGAGCCTCCTTCCAAGATTCTTAGGGTTTTATCTCATTATCTAGGACACTGACCACTTCCATGCTGATTTGAATACATGGTGTGAAGTAGAGTCTCAACCTCATTCTTTTGTAGGTGGATCTCTGATTAGCCCAGCATTCTTTGTTAAAGACACTGCTCTTTTCCAAAGGCCAATGAGCTAAACTCAGAATATCTAAGCAACTCAAACAACTCAAAATCATCCAATCAAAAATAAGCAATAGGCCTAAATAGCTATTTCTCAAAAGAAGACATATATAGACAGTAGGTACATAAAAATGTACACCACTCACTAAAGACATGCATATCAAAACCATGATGAAGGCTGAGTGTGATGGCTCGTCTATGTAATTTCAGCACTTGGGAAGCTGAAATAGAAACGTTGCCATAAGGCTATATAGTGAATTTCTGACCAGTCTGGGCTACAAAATGAGTCTTGCCTCCAAAAAGAAAAAAAAAAAAAAAAAAAAAACACAAAAACAAAACAACCACAAACCCCACAATGAGATATCTCACCCTGACGGACATGGCTGTAATCAAAAGTCCATCATCAAAACCAGTAAGTGCTGCTGAGGATGTGGGAGAAAGGAACCCTTGCACACTGTTGGTGGGACTATAAATTACTGAAGGCATCATCAAAAAAGTATGGAACATCCTCAAAACATTAAAATTAGACTGTAAAGATGGCTCAGTGAATAAAGCACCTGCTGCACAATACTGAGTACCTGAGTTTGGATCCCCAGATATCACATAAAAGTTGGAAGATGTAGCATGCTTTCGCATGATGAACACACACACACACACACACACACACACACACCAAATAAATAAATAAATAAATAATTTAACAAATAGAAATAGGGCTAGAGAATGGCTTAGTGGTAAAGGCACTTGCCTGTGAAGCCTAAGGAACCTAGGTTCGATTCCCCAGAACCCACATAAGCCAGATGCACATGATGGTGCAAGCATCTGAAGCTTGTTTGTGGTGGCTGGAAGCCCTGGAATGTCCAGTCTCTCTCTCTTTCTCTCTAATCAATCAATAAATATAAATAAAATAAAATATTTTTTAAAATTAGAACTCAAACGACCTACTCTATGACCTAGCAATTCCAGTCTGTGTTGTATATCCTAGAGGAAGTGGAATCAGTCCATTGAAGAGACCTCCACACTGCCACAGCAGGCAAGCAATGGAAACCACCTCAGTGTCCATCAGCTGATGTGTCACATTTATCACATATATCTGTGTGTGTGTGTGTGTGTGTGTGTGTGTGTGTGTGTGTGTGACAGAGTGTCATTGTATTAGGCAGTGTTCTCTAGAGAGACAGAGCTAACAGAATGTGTATGTAGTATAAAAAGGAATTTATGAGAATGGCTTACATGATAGGGGCTAGGGGGTCCAACAATGGCCACCTGCACGCTGTAGAGATTGAGAACCCCAAAGCTGCTCAGATCATGAGGCTAGATGCCTCATCAGTCTCAAACTGGCCCTGAAGGTCTGGAGAGTCAGTGGTCCTTCACATCAAAAAGCCATAAAAGCTGGTGTCTGAGGTGAGGAGCGGAGGATGGCAGCGACAGCAGCAGCGGGGACACGTGCACTGGCTAGGCCAGAAGCAAAGGCGGCAGGCAACACTGCTTTCCCCTCAGACCTCTTTAGATCTGCACCACCTGTTGGAAGAATTGCCACCCCCTCTGACTGTGGGCCTCCCCCTCAATCAATACTTTGTAGAGATGCCCTCAGAGACACGCCTAAACACATGCCTCTTATTTGATTCCAGATGCCTTCATGTTGTCAAGATTGAACCATGAAAAGGAGGAAACCCTGTCATTTGTGACATGGATGGAACTGGATATCATTACATTAAATGAAATAAACCAAGCATAGCAAAACCCCACTCATATGTGGAATCTAAAACTTGGGTCTCAGAAGTTGAAAGGAGAATGGTGGTTTCCAAAAGAGTGGCAGTGGAGCACAGGGAGGAGAAAGGGTGATCCATGTACTAAGTTATATTTTAGCTAGGAGAAAGTTCTGCATGCCACTGTAAAATAGCATAATTATAGAGGTGACAAAGTACTGGATATTTCAAAAGGCTAGAAGAAGTGGCAGTGTTTCTAAAAACAAAACAAAACACACTCACCAAGGCTCAAGAAATTTTGCAGGAGAGGGCAGAAAAATTGTAAGAGCCACAGGTGGGGGACTATCCAGAGGCATTGTCCTCCCCAACCCACAATGAATGACTTCTGTGCTCACAATTTATAACCCACACCCCATGTTAAATACCAGTAATCCCACTGAGGAGGGCTCTCAGTGGAGTGGGGGCAGGGAGAAGGGAAATGATGGTACCAACATATGATGTGTCCATACAAAGTTCCTACTTAATAAAAACAAAGCAATCAACCAAAAAACCCTAGGGGCTGGAGACATAACTTAGCAATTAAGGCACTTTCGTACAAAGCCTAAGAACCCAGATTCAATTCCCCAGTATTCACATAAGCCAGATGCACAAGGTGGCACATGCATCTGGAGTTTGTTTGCCGTGGCTAGAGGCCCTGGAATGCCCATCTTTTCTCTCTCTCTCTTCCTCTCTCTTTCTTTCATAAATAAATAGATAAATAAAATAATTTTTAAAACCCCAGAATTCTAAACCTCTACTCCTCTTGGAACTTACATGATATATTGATCAAGAAATGAATAAACTAATGGATGAAGGAGTTATTTCTCATAAAGGCAATTCCAAAGGATACTCCTCTAGGCAATAATGAAGTACATGTATTTATAGCTACTAATATCAAGATTTTAAATATTTTTATTTTTACTTTGTGTGTGTGTGTGTGTGTGTGAGTGCACATGCATTTGTGCATGTGTGCAATGTGATGTATGGGCCATGCTGTGTGGTGACCAGAGTGCTTCATCCCTCATCTGACTGGTCTGGTTTTTGAGCCAGAGTCTCTCTTTGTCTTAGTATTTTATTTTTATTTATTTTAAAGAAGTAGATAGAGAGAGAGAGAGAGTAAAAGAATGGGGGCACCAGGGCCTCTAGCCACTGCAAATAAACTCCAGACACGTGTGCCACTATGTGCATTTGGCTTATGTGGGTCCTGGAGAACCTGAGTCCTTAAGTTTTGCAGGCAAACACTTTAACTGCTGAACCATCTGGCTAGCCCCTGGAGTATCTTTTTACTGATTTCAGAGGTTTCAGGACTCTCAAGACTGTCAGGTCTCTGCTCCTCTGCGGGAATGGGGTTACATGGGTGCATGGCTATGCCCAGCTAACTTATGTGGGTTCTGGTAATTTGAACTTGGGAAATCTCAGGTTCCCTCATGCTTGTGAAGGAGGTGCACTTAGCCACTGAGTCATCTCCCCAGCTCCTTAAATATTGTTTGTAAAAACAAATTTTCCTGAATAAAGTTGAAAGTTCCCATTAACAGTGAGTTGACCATTCAAGTTACTATAGCAATAAAAAATTGAAACTCATAGGTATGACCTTAGTAAGAATTTTTTAAAGTCTACATGCAAAAAAAAATGTTAAGAAACACTGCTTGGGGCTGGAGAGATAGCTTAGCAATTAAGGCACTTTCCTGCAAAGCCTAAGGACTCAGATTCAATTCCCCAGTACCCATATAAGCCAGATGCACAAGGTGGCACATGCATCGGGAGTTCATTTGCAGTGACTAGAAGCCTTGGCACACCCATTGTCTCCCTCCCTTTCTCTCTCTCTTTCTCTCTGTCTCTATGACTTTCTCTCTCTCTCTCTCTAAAATATATAAAATTGTAAAAAAGAAATTAAAGAAACCTGCTTGTAAAAAAATAAATAAGGTGGTAGGTATACTATGTCCATGGATAGAAAAGTTAGTATTACAAAGATGTCCCTACTTCTCAATATGAGTGTGGTTGTTTGAATGTGTGTCCCCATAGACTCAGGTGTTTCATTAAAGCTTGTAACTTGAGTCTTTAGTTGCCTGGCTTGAGGAGAAGTACCTAGGGGTTGATCTGAATTCTAGCATAAAGGTATACAGGAGGATTTTGTGCTCTGAAGGGGTCCCTGCTTGCTACTTTTTGTCATTTTCTGGATGTTTGGTGGTTTCCTTCTGCTTGTATTTATGAATGGGAGCCAGCTTCTTCCACCATTGATGGGCCTCCCCTGTATTTAATTAATCCCTTACTCCCATAAAACTGTGTTTGGTTGGATGTTCATCCCAGCATTGTGGAACTGTCTACCACAATGAACTTAATTCAATTTCAACCAAATTATTTACTTTACAAAATAGTTTACTAACTAAGTAGTAAATGTTTATTGCTAAGTATTCAATGCTAGGAAAATTTAAAAATTAATCTGAAAACCAGATGGGCAAAACTATGGAAAATATTATAGAAAAGTGTAAAACTGGTAAACTGACATATGTGAAAACATAAAACCACATTGACACCAGAACATACATGTCAGTGGAATAGGACACAGATTCTAGCATTTCAATCTTTAAGAAAATAAATGCAATAATCAATTTTAGAACAATGATTTAGCTGCTTTGAAAAACAAAATTTGATACCCATCTTAAACCATGTGAAAATACCATAAAGTCTAAATCAAGAATTACACATATCTAAGGTAGAAGAAAGGAATGTAGGGTAAAGACCAGAGCAGAATATTCAATAGTTATGTCTCCAGGGTAGAAAAGCTGGTTCCAAGACCAAATGCAAATGAAAATGCCAAGAAGGATGGAGTGGCAAGTGTGCATGCATAAACATGGCAGAAGTGTAAGGATCCCTTAAAAAGCTGTAAAATCAAATTGGGCAGAATGTTAAATATCTTGTATATAAAACATTACTACCTTCAAACCAGAAAAGTTATGTACAAATCAGTAAAAAAAATTAAACCCCCATAATCGAATGGCCAAAAAAAAAAAAAAAAAAAAAAAGCAGTGTAGGCACAAAGAAGAAATACAGGGATAGTAGTGCATGCCTGTAATTCCATTATTTGGCAAGCTGAGGCAAGAATATTGAGAGTTCGAAGCCAGCCTTTGCTCTATAGTAAGACCCTGTTTCAAAATAACCACAAAGAATGACTAACAATCAATACACTGATGACAAATGTACAGCATCACCAGCAGTCGAAAGCCACAATTTAAGACAATGAGCAAACCTAGCCAGTGGTAAGAACTCAAAGGGTCCTATTGAGCGGTTAAGAGCCAAGAGCAAGAAAGTTCTGTTGTGTGCTTTGAAGTACGCTGGTAGCAACTGAAATGGAATTTTTTTCCCCCAGAACTTAAATTTGGCCAAGTGAATCAATCAATGTTGTGAGCATGATCTCTGTTTTGAACCACACACTTTACTTCTAGGAATCTTCTATGAAAATGAAATGAGAGGCCCACACATGTATGTGCACAGTGGTGAGCAGGGTGCCGTCTCCTTTAATAATAACCACTAGTTCAAAACAGCAAGAAGATTTTTAAATGGCCTACACACACCAAGGATATACCCACAATAGAGCATCAGCACTCTGAGGGGTGTTTTAGAAGAGAGTATTTAATATGACAGAGAAGTGCTCACTCATTAGTCAGAGAAGGACAGAGGGCTTAGATATCCCTGCAGGGCAAAGCTTGGAGAGAAAGACAAAGTAGTGTCAACATTTTTTACTAGAAGATAAGCTTAATGGTGACTTTTATTTATTTGTAATGCTTTCTGGCAGGGTCTTAATTTTGTACCAAAAGAAAGGGTATTTTGTACCTTTTCTTTAATTTTTTAATCATTGCAAAGTGACTTAGTTGTGGGTTGTTTCATAACTGATGGCCCCTCTTTCCTTGCTATCTCTACTAATGTCCCCAGGAGAAATTACTGTACAAGACATTTCTCTATATATTTACATATATAATGCACGTGGCAGCTATTCCGAGTAACAGAACAAGAAAGTCACTAGCGGGCAGGGAGCTGAGGTAAGGACTTAGTGGTAAAGTGCTTGGGTTCAATGCCCAGTGCCCATGTAAAATGCTGGGCATAGTGGTCTGTGTCTGTAATTGCAGCTCAGGGAGATGGAGAAAGCACAATCCCGGGAGCTGGCTGGCAGCCAGTCTAGCTTAATTAGTTAGCTCCAGGCCAATGAGAGACCCTGTCTCCAAGGAGATGAATAATGTTCCTGAGGAATGACAACCAAGGTGGTCCTCTGGCCTCCCCATGCACATGCACACATGTGTACCACATACACATGAACATGCATGTACACCACATACACATACATGCCAAAAAATTAATGCAGGGTGGGGAAAGGATGAGGAGAGTGAAGGGTGAGTTGTCAAGATTCTTTAATCCACTTTCCAGCCTCTAAAATTCCCAGCATAAAGACTTTGTCTTTATTTCAGTGTAAAATCATTCACCTTACCTTTTTAAATGACCTCCCAAAACTGCACAGGGAAAAGTTTCTGAAGCTGGAGTGTGGGCAAGGTGAATGAATGAAGATTCAAATAAATTAAAGGCAGAATGTCTGCTGTCCATGAACTTATGTCCAAAAATGTTCAGCTCACACCCTCTGGTGATCTTTCATGCCTTAGCATGTGTGCTTGTGTGGGCAGGTGAAACATTCAGATACACACAAGGAAACTCTGGCACTGCAAGAGTAAAGAGCCAGGCACATGGGGCATCGGGGCAGCCAGGCCCAGCAGTTAGCTTGCTGCCCTTGGTGATGGGCAGCAGGTGAGGGCTGATATTAAGCAACTTTGATCCCGTTCTGCTTTATGACTAGCTCAAGAAATGACCTCTAGTGAGATCCGGCCCTTGTTCTATCCTGCAACTAGATTTTTCTTACAGAAAATAAATTAAAAAGGTGTGACCTTGCTGAAGGCTGGCAAGAAAATGAGGTACACTTGTCACGAGCAGAGGGGCTATTTGTTCAATCTGAAAGGCTGCTGCCGGGCTCCGATCAGAAGGGAAGATAAGGGCTGGGATGAAAAGAGGAGAAACAGTTCCAGGCAATGAAATTAAAGAGCTACATTGGAGACCCTTTCAGTACTACAGTGGGCTTTTTGTCTGGGCTTTATCGACCCCATCAGCCACACCTTGTCTCTGTGCTGGAAGCTCCCTCTCCTCCAGGACACAAAAGACTGCCTTGTAGAAAGGATGAGAAGCCCCCTGGCAGACAGCCATCCCTACACCCACCCTCTCCACCGGGAGCAGTGGGTCGCAGAGGAAAGTGACCCACCCAAAATCTGATCTCTGTGTGCAAAGACTCAAAGTCATTTCATCACTTCCACTTAGGGGACTCCATCCAGAAGCTTCCTGCTAATAAATGTATTACATCTCAGAGAATTGCTCCAAAATTTGTTTGAAATTGACATTTCCACAGGTGCTTTGTTCACAGAAATTCTCACCCAAAGGGCCTGTGGAAAAACATAATCAGCTGGGTGTAATGGTGCACACCTCTAATCCCAGCACACCAGGAGGCATGGGTAGGAGGATCACTGTGAGATCAAGTCCAACCTGAGACATCATAGTGAATTCCGGGTTAGCCTGGGCTAGAGTGAGACCCTACCTCAAAAACAAAAAGAGCGAGAGCGAGAGAGAAAGAGAGAGAGAGAGAAGGACATAGGCAAATGACAACAAATACACGGAAACAAACTTGAAACAAACCTTGTGGGCTGGGAAGATGGCTCATGGGTAAGATCAATTGCCACAAGCATGAGGGCCAGAGAGGGACTGAGGGCAATTCCCAAGGACCCATGTAAACAGCTGGATGTGGTCTTGCAAGGCAGCTCCGCTTTCAGAGGAGGAGTTCAACACAAGGGAATAAACACATGGATGAGCAACAGAGACACTTGACATTTTCCTCTGGCCTTATAGCACTTGCAAGAGCATCTGCACATACACATGCACACACCACATACACACATCACCACCATACATACTACACACAGGGAAAAAAAACCTAGCTTAACTTCTAGAACTAATTTTTCTGACCTTTGCCATTTGTGACCAAGAACATCTGAGAATGCACCATTCTTTCAAGGTATAGCTGCACTCTGGCATTTCCATCAGGATTTATTTTGTAAGGACTATCCACTTAAAGTACATCTACCACTCCTCCCTGCTGACCACCACCATGTCCTTTCATTGAACAACTATTTTTCTTTTCTTTCTTTTTTTTTTTTTTTTTTCGAGGTAGGGTTTCACTCTAGCTCAGGCTGACCTGGAATTCACTATGTATTCTCAGGGTGGCCTCAAACTCACCGCAATCCTCCTGCCTCTGCCTCCTGAGTGCTGGGATTAAAGGCGCACACCACCACGCCCGGCTTGAACAACTAGCTTTCTATTATGCACTAGGTCTTTCTTGTTTTTGGTGCTAGTGGTCAGAAAAAAAGACATAAAGCCGCCCTGTCAAGTACAGAGAATAATATGGGGTCTTGTTGCTAATAGAGAAGGACTGAGACTGTGAGCAGTGATGGGGGGGGGATACCATGAGGAAACAAATCTTGAGTGACCATGTGAGGGTTGATGGACTGGAGCAGACATAGCATGAAGACCTGAAGGTTTGGGGCAGAGAAAAGTTGGAGGACAAAAGATTTGGAGCAGCTGGGACAGTCACAGGGAGAGGGGTGGAGTGATGATGCTAGAACAATCATGCTGGGTCCCATGTCAGGGCCAAAATGCCATTGTCCACTGCCCGCACAGTGATGGCTACAGCATGCTGTGTCACACTTTTTGTTGCCCATGACCATAAGCATCTTTGATCCTTTCAGAAAACTCATGTTGAGCTCTGTTTCTGAGTCTAAATTCCTATTGCCTTGAGGGCGGAGACTGTACCTTCTATGTTTCTGCTTCTCCCTTAAGCCTACAGAAGCCTAGCCCTACACTGAAGATCCATGTGACCTGAGAATAATGTCTGGCGCTTCATCCTGTTCGGCTCCCAGCATGTCTTCTGTTCTTAGCAGGTCCTCTAAGCTCTGAGTAGAGTTTGCAGTACCAATCTGAAAGCAGAGCACGCTTCTCAACAGAGTTCTAGTGCTGAGTACAAACATGGTGTTGTTTGAGAGTCGTGACAGCACACTATGACACGTTAAGGAAAACCATGTTTTTTTAAATTTATTTTTATTATTTATTTATTTGACAGAGGGAAAGAGTCAGAGTTAGAGAGAGAGAGAACGGATGCAACAGGGATTCCAGCCACTGCAAACGAACTCCAAATGCATGCACCACCTTGTGCATCTGGCTTATGTGGGTCCTGGAGAGTCGAACCGAGGTCCTTTGGCTTTACAGGCAAGTGCCTTAACTGCTAAGCTATCTCTCCAGCCCCAAGACCATGTTTGTGATAAGAGTCAGCAATGAGGATGTGTCCTTTCATTTTGACTAGACAGCTTGGGACCTTGCTCTGCCATTGATCAGTACAAATGACTTCATGTCTGTGCTGGTTTATACTGATGGCAAGACCTAAGATCACCTGTGAGGGATTATCTTGCTTAGGTTAACTCAAGTGGGAGACCCACCTTAACTGTGGACCGAACCATTCTATGGGCAAAGAAAAGGAGAGAGCTGGCTGAGCAGGAGCCTCCATTGCTCTCTGCTTCCTCTTCAAGCTCCTGCAGACACATCTTCTCTTCCCTGATGGGCTGTTACCTAGAACTGCAAACTGAAATAAACCGCCCTCCCCCCAAACTGATTTTCATTACGTATTTTGTCTTGGCACAAGAAAGTAACTGATATAATGTTCCGTGGACCCAGTTAACCTATTTGAAACATACTTTAGCAATTTACAATACCTTACTCATCCCAAAGCCCAGGAGAGAAGAGCATCATGTGCACTCACAGAGTGACTTCCAAGTGATCTGGCTTATTCCTCTGAGCAAGTCCTAAGGGATTGGAGGGAAGCCGCTTCCTAAGCAAGGTCACCATTCCTGTGACAAACTCTACTGAGCACAGAACACCTGATGTTCTAGCACCTTCCCTTCCCTTTAAAACATTTCTCTTTATTTGCAAGCAGAGAGAGAGTGAGAGAAAGAGAGAGAAGAGGGTATGCCAGGACCTCTTGCCACAAATGAACTCCAAACACATACCCCACTTTATACATCTGGTTTTACATGGGTACTGAGGTACTGAACCCTGGACCATCAGGCTTTGCAAGCAAGCACATTTAACCACTGAACCATCGTCCTAGCCTCTGCTCCTTTATATCAATGTGCACGATAAGAGTACAAAGCAGTGGTTTAGGACATGCTCGTAGATGCATGTAATACGCCTTGGTCTCTGGGTCTTCTCTCTAATTTTAGCAGTCTGCTGTGCACACAGAGGGCTGAGGTATGTGGGATTGAGTGTAGAAATCAGCAAGGTTGAGTTCCATAGTTAAGCTGAGGCATTTGGGGTAGGACTAGCACAGCAGTGTGGTGACAGGATCCATAGACTGGAGGGAACTCGCCAGAACCCAGAGTGAAATGGGATAAGAAACAAACAAGCAAAACAAACAAGCCCATCAGCCACTGGCTCCCCTCTGGAATTCCATGACAGAGTAGGGGGGTGTCCCAGCTCTTCCCAGGCATGGGATTGACTCTTAAGCGCAAGGATTCTTCAGCTAACATGGGGGTGAGAGTAAAAGCCACAATTGGAGGGGTTGGGTCTTCTCGACTCTTCCAACACTAACATTCCAGTCAAGTTCCTTCACAGTTAAACAATAATTGTCTAACAATTTGAGTTTCGAGACTATCATTTGAAGAAAAGAACTCAGCCTCTCAGCACATTTTTCTCTCCAAATAGTCTCTCTAAATAAATGCACTGCACACTGTGGCTTGTCCAGAAAAACAATTTGTCTATTGAATGAAGCCCAAAAGTCTTTTATCAGCAAAACCGTCTCCGGGCCTGACCTTTTCTTGGTTTGTATTACTTAGCATTCTCAGAGTGTTTGCTGCTTGGCTGTGTATCAAGGACAAGGAGGAAATGCGACTAGTATACCAGGAAACCCAGTAGTCAGAAATGCCCGCTCCGTAAACCTGTGGGGGTGTGACCAAGGGGACAAGGTGACAAGGAGGAAATGTTACTGGTATACCAGGAAACCCAATAGTCAGCCATGCCTGTTCCTTAAACCCGTGGGGGTGAGCAAGGAGAGACACACAGTACCCTTGCAATATCACTAAACATTGTGAAGAACAAATCATAGCATCTCAGAGGAACTGTTCTGGCAGAGGCGATCGGGAGAAGCTGCAAGTGTCTGCTCTGACCTCCAACTTTACAATCCTTCAAGTTCCCCTTTCCTTACACATTCAGAGAAGATGGGTAAGATAAACATTTATATGCCACAGCATTTCATAACAGTGTTTACAGTGTCACTGACTTGCAATTAGCTCGCCGTGTCTGTGCTTACATGTCATGTGTGACTAAAGAATCAGCTCTGTAGGGACTTGGAGGATGGCTCATGACTATATCCGCTGTGCACACATCACTCTGAGTTTGGCTCCCCAGGACCCACGTAAAGTGGAACTCAGTAACACACATCCCAGCAATCCTATAGTGAGATGGAAGGTGGAGACGGGAGAATCCTTAGAAGTTTGCAGGACAGCTAGCCCAGTATATGCAGAAGAGAGCAACAATGAGATCCTGTCTCAGACAAGGAAGGAGAAAACTGACATCAGCGGTTGTTCTCTGACTTATAGGTGTACAAACACATACACACGAAACTTGAAAAATCAACTACATACCCTTTTGTGCCTTTATCCAACATGCTTGCAACCAGAAGTGTTTAAGATTTCTTATATTTCAGATCTTACATAAAATAAGACTAAGTATAAGCAGTAAATTTATTGGTGTTTCATATACACCTGAGCTTGAAGATAATCTTATACAGTATTTTCAATGTATCTGTGTTTTGACTCTGACCTATCACTTGAGGTCATGTGAGGAATTTTTCACTTATGGTAGTATTCAACCACAGTTTCAGGTTTTAAACTGGGTATAATGGTGCATTCCTACAATCCCAGAACTCTGAACGCTGAGGCAGACCTATTGAGATTTTGAGGACATCCTGGGTTTGCTTAGTGAGTTGGAGGCCATCCTTAGATACATAGTGAGACTCTGTCTCAAAAAAAAAAAAAAAAAAAGTCCAGAGGGCTGGAGAGATTTCTCAGTGGTTAAGGCACTTTTCTACAAAGCCGGAATAATGATGACCCGGGTTCAATTCCCTACTATCCACATAAAGACAGATGCATGCATCTGGGGTTCATTTGCAGCAGCTAAAGGCCCTGGTGTGCCCATTCTCTCTCTCTCTCTCTCTCTCTCTCTCTCTCTCTCTCTCTCTCTCTGCTTGCAAATAAATAAATAATTTTTTTAATTTTTAAATTTATTTTTATTTTTATTTATTTATTATTAGAGACAGAGTGAGAAATGGGTGCACCAGAGCCTCCAGCCACTGCAGATGAACTCCAGACACATGTGCCACAATGTGCATCTGGCTTACGTGGGACCTGGAGAATCAAACCGGGGCCCTTAGGCTTCGCAGGTATGTTCCTTAACCGCTCAGCCATCTCTCCAGCCCAATGAATTTTTTTTAAAGTTCTAGATTTTGATATAAGAATACTCTGGGCTGGAGAGATGGCTCAGCAATCAAAGGAGCTTACAGACAAAGCCTGATAACTCAAGTTTGATTCCCCAGCACCCACATAAAACCAAATGCACAAAGTGGTACATGCATCTGGAATTAGTTTGCAGTGGAAGGAGCCCTGGCACAACCATGCTCATTTTCTTCATGTCTGCTTCTCTCTCTTTCTCTGTCTGTCTAAACAAATAAAAAAAATTTTTAAAAGAATACTCAGATATTCTACCACTTGTAAGCACTTATTAAAGGTCTAATAATATTCTGATTACTTTATATACTGAATGTATATTAAGCCTTGTTTATAATGCTATGAGCTTACTTCTCCAGTCTTGTACATGAAGTTGATAAAGTTGAGAGGGACTAAGTGTCTCGCCAGGACTAAACTAGGTATGTGTTCAAGACTCCTGGATTCTGCTTATTCTGCTATGGCCAACCTGAGCAAGCAGCAGACCAAGTGGACTATGATATCCCTGCTTGCCTTTCATTCACCCACCTCTTCATGTTTTACTTCCTTCCCTTAGAACATGGAAGAGGACTTGATGAATAGACAGTATTATAAAAAACTATGGGCACTAAACCAACACTTTGCCATAGGGTATAAATCACATGTACTTTGTGAATTTGACTGCTATGATGAGTGGTAACCTTGGTTTACCTAACAAATAGTTTTTTTTTTCTGTGAGAAAAACATAATTGATTCTTTAGAACCCTATGTTTATTATTTTTGCATCTCTGTGACCACAATGTCTGATGGAAACAACTTAAGGACGGACAGATAATCAAAAGGGGACTGCGAATGATTCTAGAACTGAGCACCAAGGTCAGACTAGGGCACTGAATGCAACAAATACTGGACTGTTACCTTGACAGAAAGAAGTGATGGGGAAAAGTGCTGTAAAAAGCCGAGAAAACAGGACAGCAAGAGCAACAATCAAAACGTGAAGAAAGATGTTACACAATTCAAGAACAAAAGCTAGAAGCTCATGAACTAATAAAAAGGGATGCAAGGCTGGCTCTCTTGACTCAATCCTTATTACGTGATAACTATGTATTAACATGATACATTTAGAGCCGCAGCCCTCAGATTCCACCGGCCTCAAATTCCATCCCTATAGACTATGGCGAGTCAACAAGCCAGACCCAGTTCACGTCATTTCTTTGCCTATATGTGCAGTGGCCACAATGCCCTTCTCCAACAATACCAGGGAGTGCCAATACCTTCCTCAAGGGCCACAGGAGTGTAGGAGCTGGCTCCATGTCTCCACTCTCTCCTCACCTCATGCACTCAGAGCTTCCACTCCTCCCAGGGCTCCCTCTCACCTCTGTTTCCACCCAAGCACACTTCAAGCATTGTTCCTACAAAGAGAGCCTTTCACTTCAAGATGAAAACCCAGAGAATACCAGTTTCTCCATTTCATGATCTGAGGACAACTTGGAAATGGCTAGGCTATGGAAAGAGGTAGGGATGTGGAATCAGTGTGTCATCCTCAGACCCAGGGAACCTTAGATCAGTTCCTTCATTGAGGTTTGTCCCTCATTCTGTTTATTTAGAACTCTGCATTTATTGCTTTTGCATCTCTGGGACCACAAGTCTGATAGAAACAACTTAAGGAAGGAAGGAAAGAGTTATTTTGGCTCCTGGTTTCAAAGGATTTCAGTTCCTCACAGCAGGAAAGACATGGAAGAGGTCACAATGATGGATGCATGTGAGAGAGGTTCCTCCCATCATGATGAACCTGGAAGCAGAAAGAACACAGGAACCAGGGATGACCTTAACCTTCAAAGGCCCACCCTAGGGACCTATTTCTGCCAGCAGGGCTGAGGCCTATGAAGGTTCCACAGCCTTTCAAAATAGTGCCACTGCTGGGGACCAAGCATTCAAAACATGAGCCTGCAGCCTTGTGGGGACAAAACACCTAACCGGAAGGAAGGAAGGAAGGAAGGAAGGAAGGAAGGAAGGAAGGAAGGAAGGAAGGAAGGAAGGAAGGAAGGAAGGAAGGGATTTATTCTGGCTTATATTTTGAGGGTTTGCAGTCTATTATAGTGGGGATAGTATGATAGGCCAAACTGTCACATTTCAGCCAGTTGCAGGAAGCAGAGGACAAACAGGAAGTAGGGCCAGGGAATGCAACCTCAAGGTCAGCACCCAGTTACCCATTTCTTCTAGCAAGGCTCTACCTCCTAAAGGTTACATAATCTCCCCAAACGGTATCACCAGCTGGTGACCAATTGCTTAAATATACAAGATTATCGGGTACATTTCACATTCAAACCACAGCATTCCACTTTGGTCCCCACAAATTTGTGGCCATCTCATGACGTAAAACGCATTTAGTTCAGTTTTAACGGTCCCCATAGCCTTAACTAGTCCCAACACTTTCTTAGAAGTCCAAAGTCTCTTTTGAGATTCAAGGCAATCTCTTAACTGGGGTACCCTATGCAATTTTTTTCAATGTATGCATGTCAAACGGCACAGAATGAACATTTTCATTACAAAAGGAAGGAATGGTGACACATTAAGGAAAGATGGAACCAAAGCAAGACCAAAGCCAAGGAAGGCAAAGCCAAACCCTGAAGTGCCATGTCTGGCATTGTGAAGAAATCTTCTTGGTTCCAAAAGGCTGAGGTGGGCCAACCCTCCAGCTCTGGGGCACACATTGCCTCTTTCACAGAACCTTCTCCATTCCATCCCTATAGCTCAACCTGGCAGACACTCCATGTTTCTGGCATCTTGATCATCCTAGGGTCTCCACTGTAGATGAGGTTCACCTTCACAACTTCAAGAAGTGGTCTCTTAGAACCTCCTTGCAGGGATTCTGATTCTGTCTGGCCTCAAGAAGCTCTCTGGAACCATGATGCAATACTCCATAACCCTCTGCAAATTGCATTCTTTTATGACTGTAAAAACAGTAGCACAGAGCCAGGCATGATGGCCCATGCCTTTAATCCCAGCACTCAGGAGGCAGAGGTAGGAAGATTGCCAGAAGTTCAAGGCCACCCTGAGAATACAGAGTGAATTCCAGGTCAGTCTTGGATAGAGTGAGACCGTACCTTGTTAAAAAAAACAAAACAAAACAAAAAAAAACAATAGCACATGGACAACACTACCAAGTTCTGCTGCCAACTTGGGATGCCTGACTCCCTTTGACCACAGTTACATCAACTTCTGTCTGCCTTCAAGGCTGGTCTTGGGGAAATACTTCCGTGAACAACTGCTTTTTTATTAAAAAAAAATTTTTTTTAGCTGGGCGTGGTGGTGCACACCTTTAATCCCAGCACTCAGGAGGCAGAGGTAGGAGGATCACCATGAGTTCAAGGCCACCCTGAGAGTACCTAGTTAATTCCAGGTCAGCCTGGACCAGAGTGAAACCCTATCTCAAAAAAACAAAAACAAACAAACAAAAATTTATGAGAGAGAAAGAGGCAGATAGTGCACCAGGGCACCAGGTGCACAAGGGCCTCTAGCCACTGTAAAGGAACTCCAGGTATATGTGCTACCTTGTGCATCTGGCTTACATGGGACCTGGGGAATCGAACCTGGGTCCTTTGGCTTTGCAGGCAAGTGCCTTAACCACTAAGCCATCTCTCCAGCCCAACAACCTCTTCTGAGCATGTAACCCCCTCTTTAGCAAAATAAATTTTCATTTTCAAAAGAAGAAGCCTCTATGAATAGGGTCTTACACTGAGGGTGCCTTTCCTATTGTCAGCCATTATAGCTATTTTACACCCTGCCTTGTCTGTAACTTTATGCCTGCTTATGCTCTTCTCCATGTCAAAATGTACATTTTTATCTTTCTGCTTCACTTGTTGAACTCTCTCTTTCTCCTTTCTCATACTCTCCCTGCTCTGACTTCTCTCTCTTACACACACACACACACACACACACACACACACACACACACCTAGATCAGAGCAATGAGTAGTAACTAAGTTACTCCATCAAACAAATTAGCCAATTACTTTTGAGTCTTACTTCATTCATGTCCTCAGGACATAGGCAGAATTCAGACTTCAAAATGGCACACAAACCACCTCTATCCCAGTTCCCAATAGAATCCTTGCTCTCCCTTTGAAACCTTATGAGCTGGGCTTCCATTGCCTACATTTCTCTCAGAATATGGCCTTCCAAACCCCCACCAGAATTTCCCATTAATCTCAGCTTATAGTATTCAAGAGTTTCTTTAGGCCAAAGTTTTAAACTCTTCTACATTCCTCCCTCAAGCCAGTTCCAGAGGTTTATAAACCACAAGGTAAGGTTTATCATGACAACAACCCCACTCCTGGGACTAATTTTCTGTATCAGTTACTTTTCTCAGAAGCAAATAAAGGAAGGAAAGGGTTTGTTTTAGCTTACATTTCCCATTTCAAGGGAATATAATCCAGCATGGTAGGGAAGGCATAGCAGACCAGAGGTAATATAGTGATATCAAATAGGAAAAGAGGCTAGGCTATAAAACCTCAAGGCCAAGGCATAGTGACACACATTTAATCCCAGCACTCAGGAGGCAGAGGTAGGAGGATTGCCATGAGTTCAAGACCACTGTGAGACTACATAGTGAATTCCAGGTCAGCCTGAGTTAGAGTGAGACCCTACCTCAAAAAACCAAAACCAAACCAAAGCAAACAAACAAACAAAACTCTCAAGACCAGTACCCAGTGATCCACTCCCTCCAGCATAGCTCCACTTTCTAAAGGTTCCACAATCTTTTGTTTGGGAAATAGTGATGCCAGCTGGAGACTAAGTGTTCAAACACATAAACCTATAAAAATCTTCAGAAATGTGAAATTTTTGCTGATGATTTTATTTGGATTTTTATTTCCAATACCACCATCTGACTAAATTGTTCAGACTGTACTTCTAATAGTCTCTTGTCCCATTCTATAAATACCTATGACCATTTCTCTCAGCAAGTCACCATTTCTAGGTAAACAATAGTACAGAGACCAGCCCAGAACTAACATATGTAATATATGCTTGAGCTTTGGCATGTACATGTATGCATACAAACTTCCTGACCCACTCATGTGCTGACCAATTTGGCTGCTCAGATGAGAATCAGTTCCTTTCTAGTCATCATTGAAAGTCACATGAAGTACTTCCTCTGACCTAAAGACTGATTCAAATGCAGCTGAGTTCTGTTTTCTTTCTTGTTTAAATAAAATATTTTATTTATTTATTTACAAGCAGAGAAACAGAGGAGAGAGGGAGAGAGAATGGGCACACGAGGGCCTCCAGCCACTGGAAACAAACTCCAGATGTATGAGCCATCTTGGGCATCTGGCTTTACATAGGTACTAAGCAATCGAATCCTGATTGTGAGGCTTTGTAGGCAAGTGCCTTAACCACTGAACCATCTCTCCAATCCATGAATTCTATTTTCCAATCTGTGTTGAAATCACGTAACCAAAACTTATAGTGAGAAAGAAGTTGAAGTGAAAGAAGGCAAAAGTACAGAGAGAAACACAGAAAGCTACCTCTTTTGAGTACCTGTTACATGCCAGATAATCAAGACAACCAATTCATAAAATGGATAGAGTCCCTAGCAAATGGATTTGATTGCCTTTCTCAATGTATGTTGTAGTGATGAGATTTTTTCAGTGCTATAACTTTCGTTGCCTAAAAAGAGGCTTTGAAACTTTGTTCCATTCTTCTTTCCTAAGCTTTTCTTTCAGACTCCATTTTGTGTATTCTATTTGCAAATGCTAGTTCATGTTTCTAAAACACTTTCTCATAATTATCACCAAACAAATACAGTGCTTCCACAAAGCCCAAACATGTGTTGCATTGATTCTCCCAACTAAAATGCTTTCATTTTTTTCTTGGACTCTAAGCAAAATGGACCATAAGCAAAGTGTTTGATAAAATGACAGGTGGAATTCCATCCAATTAAGACATAAATATTTTTCCAGAGGCTAAACTCACTGCAAAATAATAATCCTCACTCAACACATCTTTACATGTCTTTGGCAAAACACCTGTCTAAAACTGTTAACACTAAATATTTGGGGAGCTCTGGACTTCAAAGACATCCCTGCAAACGTCAAGCATTGTTAAAATGTTGAAGTAATTTTGGTTAAGTGCTTCTGTGACAACTGTCGGACTTGATTTGCTTTAGCTCAATACATTCAGAATTCTACTTGGAATCTGTAACTTGGTCATTTGCCAAAAGATGAGAATTGGGCTGAAGTCTAAAGAATTACATGCATCAAAGAAATGAAAAAATGGAGGGCTCTTTGGGCATTTTAAAAATGCAATTTATCTTCTAGGTTGGAAACTTCAAAAGAACATTCTTACCAGTTGATGGCATTTATAGTAAAACTACAAAGTATACAGTAGAAGTAATTCTGATTCTTAGCTAAAGGCATCTGGATTGAGTCACACCTACAGTTCCTTATGAAGGGAGGAAAACATTATGAAGCATTCTGATAAAAGCAGTGATGAAAGGCCTACAGAGATGGCTTAGTGGTTAAAAGTGCTTGCTGTGCAAGCCTGACCTGACAAAGTTTGAATTCCTAGAACCCATGTAAAACTGGACACAAGGCATGAATGCATTTGTAATCCCCATGCACCTCTGGCTCTGTGAGGTGGAGTCATCGGACTCCAAAAGTCATGGGCCAGCTAGCTAATCTGGCATTTGCAGCAGCAAATAACAAGGGACCCTGTCTCAAACAAGGTAGAAGGCAAAGATGAACACAATGAGGCTATCCTCTGACCTCCACATGCATACCATGGCATGCACATCCCCCCACCCCCACAAATAGTGATGAAACAATATCAAACAGAGATGTTTTCCAAGAATTTCTAGCAATTTGGTTATTAAACTTATACTTTATTAAATTTATTTATTTAAGAGACAGAAAGAGAGTGAATGGGCGTGCCAGGGCCTCCAGCCACTGCAAATGAACTCCAGATGCATGCTCCCCCTTGTGCATCTGGCTTACATGGGTCCTGGAGAATTGAACTGGGATCCTTTGGCTTTGCAGGCAAATGCCAAAACCACTAAGCCATCTCTCCAGCCCAAAGCTTATACTTTATAAACTCACAGGAGAAGCACGAATGAGCATCTATATCAACCTGTTCTTTCTGCATAGCCCTTCTTTTCAGACATGTAAATTGAGGCTTAGTTACCTAAACCCAATTATAGTTGATTAACAGACCTGCCTACTGTAAAGAGGAAAGTTTGGGCTGACGGGTGGGTGATGGGAAGATACTTAAGAAACACATCAACATGTGGTAAAAGAGGAGGGTCATGTCAAAGAGGTATAGAGAGAGCAGTTAAGTAAAAGCAAGGCTAACTGGATAATTATCATAGCAGTTATTATGCTAGGTACCTTACATATATGATCTCACTCATTCTTGTAGTTACCTATTCACCTACTATCATGATCATATTAAAGATTACAGATTATATCTTTAAACAGATTAGCATATCACATTAAAGATTAGCTCTCTAAACAACTTGTCTACAATAGGCAGGTAGCAATTGATAAAGACGCTGGTATCTGTTCTGTCCATCTTGACATTATATTGAGCTTCTGGCTTCTTTTTTTTTTTTTTTTTTTTGTCTTTTAAAAAAATTTTATTTGTTTGCAAGCAAAGAGAGAGAGGGAAGAGAGAGAGAGAGAGAGAGAGAGAGAGGAAGATGGGAGGGGGGAGAATGGGCATACCAGGGCCTCTAGCCACTGCAAATGAACTCCAGATGCATGGGCCACTTTGTGCATCAGACTTTATGTGGGTACTATTGAATTGACTCCAGGTCATTAGACTCTGTAGGCAAATGCCTTAACCACTGATCCATCTCTCCAGCCTGTTTCTGGCATTTGTGACTACAGTTTACCTCTGTTGCATGAATTCAAACAGGTACCACAAACACCCTATACCCAATACCCAGGATCAACGTTTAATAGGGAAGAGAAATGTTATTTTCACTTTCTCTTCAGAATAGGGCTCTTTCTATCAAGGGGGTCAGCAATCCAAATGATCTGGCCAAAGCATGGGCAGAGGAGGAACACACTGTTTTGGTGAAATGGAAACTCTTCAGGGACATCAGGATTCAGACATGTCTGGGTTCATGGACTATAAGCCAGTCAACCCAACCTCACTCCATCTCGTCCTTCCTCCTGCTCCACGGTCTCTGTTGGTGACACTTAAGGTGAATCCATCTCTTCCTAGAAGCTCTAGACGTCTATCATCCTTGTTGCCAGTCATCTGAGCAAAAAGGAATTTTTTTTAACCTCTCAGCTTTTTCCAACACAAAAATCCAGATCTGGCCTTTTAGGATCCTCTCTGACCTCAAGATTAAGAGAAGACTAGCTCCCTAAAGAAAGATCCAGGGCCTATGACATCAAGTCATCATTGGGTGGGCAACAGGAGAGAAGCCAAGCCCTGCACCCCCACAAGCAGTCAAAAGATGCTCACAAGTATCCCACCTTCGTACACTAGAGGGCGCCAGGGCCAGACCCTTTATAGAATGGGTGCAGGGAAGCAGCAGCAGGCAAGGTGGCTTGGGAGCCCGCAGTAGAGGTCCCCAAATTCCTGTCCCTATAGAATCACTTGGGAAACTTTTTAAAATGCAGGTCCCTGTTCTCCACTTGCAGACATTCATGAGCATTCACATTTTAAACAAACTCTTATGAGAGATGGAGATACTGGAGGAAGCCTAGGAACTATATTTCAAGAGAAATTGGTTTAGATCCCAGGAAGATACAGTGGTGATTGAGTGTTAAATGAGTTTCACTAAATCCCAAATAATAGCCAGAGGGAGTCTTAAATTAAACACAATGAAACCTGACAGTGGCTCTCTGACTTTCACTCAGTCTCTGCACCTTTCACTACCTTTTGGGCGGTGCCAGGGTTTAATAAATGCTCCTGGGAGGCGAGACTCTTCAACAAGGCAGCTTGCTGAGAGCTGGTTTGTCGACCAACATCAGGAAGATATATGGGTCTTGCAAACCGCTTCGAATACCAGATCGGACACGCTATAACTTGTTATGAAACGTACAAGCCTGATCACGGGAATATAGTATTTTATCCAAATAAGCAGGATTCCAAAACCTTCAAACAAAGAACACTTCCACAACTGGGAAAATACTTATGTCTAAAAATTTGGGGGGGGGTAGAAAAAAGTAGCAACAGTACGGTAATTTGAGTCTTCTTGCCTCCCCTCCTCTTCTCTCTCCACCTCCCTTTCTCTTTCTCTTTTTGCTAAATGCTGGTTGGTAGATCTCCAAGCCCAGAGCAGTAATGGAGCCAAAGATCTTTTTAAGTGCTTCCCACCAGGGTGATAGGGGAGGGGGGGGGGTCCCAGAAAAGGTCATGCAAGCCCCTTCCAAGGAGACCAGCTCCTTGAAACTTGAAACCTCCCAAGTGCTATCACTTCAAGGCACACAGACTAAGAGGATTAAGGTAAGTGTCCCTCCTAAGAGCCTGGAAAAACAAAGCTTAGATTTTAGCATTACAAAGGAGAGTTCATTTATATAGATTCTGCAGGAGGGGAAATATGTAAAGACTTCGGGATTGGTGGGGGTGGGAGGGACTTTGAGCACCGAAAAGGCAAATCATGGGGGAGGGTACATTCCTGCAAGATTACCCACTGTTTCCAAAGACCAGGCTGTAATTGAGATTTAAGCAAAAGGGACTGAGAAGACGGAGCTTGGAACCTCACTAAGCTGAATTTATTGTGTGCACTTCTGATTGGATCACTAGTGGGATCCAACCCACTATCTAAAAAGGCTGGTGGGGGTTATTAGGATAATTAAGAACCTAGGGGAACACCTTTCTCTTCCACACAAACCAACTGCTTTTCATCCACTCTTCCCAAACCTGTCCAGAAGAAGTTGGACCAAAGCAATGATTAAAAAGTGATAAACTGGTGACCGTGGATGCATTTGAAGATGTATTCTGTGGACTTCAGAAAAACTACACATGCATGCAAAATTGTATAGATATATATTACTTGGACACATATCTTTTTTAGATAGCTGTATCATAGATTTATCTTCATAATGATTTTCTCTTTCACTTGGTGTTTCGTTTTTGAGATGGGAGTCTCTGTGTATAGCCTAGGCTGGCCTCAAACTCAACATTTTCTCAGGTTACCCCCTATCTCTGGGAAAGAAACAAATGGTTACTTCTCTCTCCTTCAGAAGAAACTAGATACAGATTGCACCAATGATGCAGTCAAATTTAATTCTGTCTATGAGAAAATGTCCACTGGAAGATTCACTGGTTGGGAATGGCTCAGATGTTAAATCTGGGAATTGCCTTCACTGTGGAAATAATGTTACCAGTGCCATCCATCCACATCATTTTTCATTTGTTCTGAGAAGGACATGTTCTGACCAGGTCACTCGCAAGGAGGGAACAATGACAACTTTACTGAAACTCAGTGCTTCTGTAAGTGCAGGTAAGGCTGAGGGGTGCCAGACAACTATAAGGAGTCCCCAAGACTAGGGACTTGGGCTGCTTAAGCATCAGCTTCTACCCATCGCTGGCTCAGAGTTGATGCCAGTGTTCGAGGCCTGTCTGGTGCAGGGACCCAGCCTATTCCAGATGGCTCAGAGATGGCAGCTGGACAGAGTTCTTGGCTCAAGAGCCTCAGGTGTTTATAGCAGGAAGACATCAGGATGCAGGGCAAGGTGGATGGTGAAGATATGTGGGTAGGATCTGCTCTCCACACAAATTGAATTTTCTTCCAAACCACACTTTCACAATTTACAAGAGGCCACTGCCATTTCAAAAAAAAAAAAAAAAAAAAAAAAAAAAAATCATAGCCTCCTCTGTTGATAGCCTCCAAGTAATGGACAAAACCAGAGCAGTTCTGAGGACGTTTGGAATCTATTCCAGGGACCCAGAGTAGCTTGGAATTCTCCCCAGATTTTCTTCCAAATAGTTGGAACCAGACCGATCATTCTAGACTGAGGCTCTTTGACCAAAGCTGTTCTAAAACTCGATTCTTTCTTATATAGCTCACCCTACTTCAGCTTTTTTCAAAGCAGATGCTTCAACAAGGCTACCTTCGGCACATAGACAACATATTGGGGCTGCATTCCACTATCTCCTGGGAAGATTTGAGGCAAGGCAGGTTCTGCAAGGAATCGATACAAGTTGAAAGTTCCAGTATTTTCAGAACAAGTCTACTATTCACATAACATCCTTTGGCCTAGAAGGATTACAAGGTGGACAGATCAAAGATTCTCCTTTCCCACTGTTGGTTTCTGACCTAAATCTCACTTCACAGGAAGCGTGGCTTTGTGCTCTCTTGGTAGAACAAGTTCTGCATGTCAAGTGGTCTCATCATGTTTTCTTTAACATCTGCCAAACTGATAGATGGTGTGTAAGGGGGGGGGCAGACAAACAAAAAACCCCATTTGTTTGGTCTGGAGAGATGGCTCAGCACTTAAAGGCGCTTGCTTGCAAAGCCTAATGGACTGGGTTTGATTTCCCCCAGCACCCACATAAAGCCAGATGCCAAAGTGGCACATGTGGCTGGAGTTCATTTGCAGTGGCAAGAGGCTCTGGTGTACCCATACTCACTCTCTCTGTGTCTGCCTCTTTCTGTCTCTCTTATCTCTCAAATAAATAAATAGAATATTTTAAAAAAATACTTGAGGCCTGGAGAGATGGCTTAGTTGTTAAGCTCTTTGCCTGTGAAGCCCGAGGAACCTGGTCCAAGGCTTGATTCCTCAGGACCCACGTAAGCCAGATGCACAAGGTGGCGCATGCATCTGGGGTTCGTTTGCAGTGGCTGGAGGCCCTGGCTCACCCATTTCTCTCTATCTGCCTCTTTCTCTGTCTGTCCGTTGCTCTCAACTAAATAAATAAATAATAAAAAAAAATTTTTAAATACTTGAAGATCTCTTCTTAATTCCTATTGGTGGGGGAAATAATCACAACCACAGTGATCAACACATGTCCTTGGCATGATCCAATGATGGGTTGGCACATATTTTCATATCTTCCTCTTCTATTCGAGCATGGCATACTTCTGACTTCAGTGACTTGGTGGCAAGGTTATACCACCTCTCTGATGAATGCAAGGTTGGTGGACACAAGACTTGCAGAAACCTTGACTTTTGGCTTGGCTTTGTGCTTCTGCCATGCGAGCAGGTGGGTGGCAGATATATGAATGGTCACCTCACTTACTAAGCCAAAGCCAACCTGTAAGCCCACCATGGGTGGCACACAACAGCCTGCTACTTTAAGACATTGAGCTGGGGTGGGGGCATCTCGCATTGTGTCAATATTGATCAACCTTTCACTTGACTTTGTGAAGTAGAATCCTCTATCATTCACATTTTCTTGGAGTAAGCAATAATTTCAATACAGTGTGATTTAAAACTTTTCTTCCCAAAAGCCAGTTTTTTCCCACTAATAACAGAAAGCACGGTGAAGGAAATATATTCTTCTTCTGTAGATTCTATCTGCACTTCAGCCCCAGTCTATGCGATCTGCCTGTCATTCCACTTGTCTTCGTTTCTGTGGCTGGCACTAGTTCAGAGCCTGCTCTGTGCTGGCCTTTTGATGGGAACTTTTCCATCCAGTTCTGTCTCCTTGCAGTCATAACCATGTGCCTTTTCCCTCTGCCGTGGCTTAATTTGTAATCAAAATTATGAACTAATGAAATAACACAAGGTTTGTTTTAATAGGGTGATTTACTTGTTTGTTTTAAGACATATGCCAATTTGCCATTTTACCAAATTCACTCTAAAAAAAAATGAAAGCTACATCTTCGCTATCACAATTCAAAATGAGACACCTCCTGGACTTGTTGCATACAATTAAACCACAACAAAAGGAAGCCGAGGCCATTCCACTTTTCATAAAGCAGTAATTATTCCCCAACTATTGGAATAGGACGTCCCTCAGGAGCTAATTATCGAAAAGCTCTCATCATGCATAGGAAACACACAAACAAATCCTTCAAGCACAAAGAAAATGTTCAACATTAAAGAGCAGCATCCAGGAAGCCATACCAATCAGCTGGCCAGCTAATTGCTAATCTGATTTTTGGAGTAGTTGCATTAGATAATTATGACGCCTATTCCTAACATGAAAAACACAGGGTTTGAATGACTTTAATAAAGATCTAGCTGCAAGGAAAAAAAATGTTCTAAGACCTGTAGTGCAAAATTTGCATTGCAACAAGACCTGAGAGAAATGTGGTAAACATTTGAAACAGAAAACATTTTATTTATCACATTATATATATTTAATAGACCTTACTATGTATGGCACATTTAAAGGCAAAGTGAAGTATTGCATCAATCAGATTTTATACGAGCCTTGCAGTACCATATTATCTCAATCTAGATATTTAGAGTTTGTGCTATAAAGTGCTTTTTTGAGTCAAATGAAATTTGCATTAGATAAATATAGCATATTAAAGATTAAGATATAGATCATATTCCAAAGGAATCAAAGTAAAAAATCACATACACAATTAGTGGCTGTCCTACTTATTCCTAAATATATTTTATATCAGCATATTCAAATCATTTTTACATTGTAAATGATCAGAAAACTCCTAAATGGGTTGGACAACGAATAAAATTGCTTTGCTGCACAAGTATGAAGATGCAAGTTTGGATCCCCAGAACCCATGTGAAAGCTGGATGCAGGAGTGGGCCTCTGTAACCCCAGCCCTCTTTTGGTGAGAAGTGGAGACAAAAGGTTTCCTGCAAACTCCCAGGCCAGCTAGCCTGGCCTGCACAGTGGTGTTTCTCCCTCAAAAACAAGGTGGAAGGTAAGGACTGTCACCGAGGCTGTCCTCTGACCTCCGTGACACATATGCTGTAGCATGAGCACACCCTCACTCACACACGTGACATATAAACACAGAAAGAATAAAAAATATTTTTAAAAAACTAATAAAACTGTTGATAGAAATGTATCTGTCACAATTTTTTCAGACAGTAATGGATCAATAACTGTCAAATAATAAAATGGATATATTCACTTTGACCTAGCAGTAATATTGTGGGGTTTTCATCTTGCAGATAGACTTTTATGATTTTAGTGCTTAAAAATAATGTATAAGAGCCGGGCATGGTGGCACACGTCTTTAATCCCAGTACTCAGGAGGCAGAGGTAGGAGAATCACCAAGAGTTCAAGGCCACCCTGAGAATACATAGTGAATTCCAGGTCAGCTTGAGCCAGAGTGAGACCCCACCTCGATAAACCAAAAAAATATTAAAAATATATAAGAGTGGCTGGAGAGATGGCTTAGCAGTTAAGGCACTTACCTGCAAAGCATAAGGGCCCAGGTTCAATTCCCCAGTACCCACATAAGCCAGATGGACAAGGTGATGCATGCATCTGGAGTTTATTTGCGATGGCTAGAGGCCCTGATTCACCCATTCTCTCTCGCGCATAATTTCTCTCTCTCTCAAATAATGTTCATCATAAAAATTGAAAAGTAAAGAGCAATAGAAATAATAAATATTCCACTTGCCAATTAATAAGAGATTGTTTTATAATAAAGCTATTAAAAAGATACTATATAGATATTAAAAATGGGAGAGGGAGCCAGGCATGGTGGCACACGCCTTTAATCCCAGCACTCAGGAGACAGAGGTAGGAAGATAGCTGTGAGTTCAAGGTCAGCCTCAGACTACATAGTGAATTCCACATTGGTCAGCCCAGGCTAGAGTGAGACCTTACCATCCCCCCCAAAGAAAAAGGAGGGGGGAAACATAAAGACAGGATAGGGGGAAAGATTCTATATGCCTTGTTATGCAAAGCTGTCTAAGATAAATCCTAAAACACTATGCACATTGTGATCTCATTTTATCATCTAAAAGTGTTACTTACATAGCCCAGATAAGTGTCTATACAAATGTAAAAACATTTTCCATCACTATTTATGTGCATGCACCTACAGTCAGATATCATTTAATGACTGAGATACCTTCTAAGAAATGTTGCTAGGCAATATCTTCATTCAAACATTGTAGAATGTACTTGCAGGAACCTAGGTGTCTAATCTCCTACACATATAGGCTAATATGGCATTTCTTGCCTACTACTACTAGACTAAAAACCTATGCAGCATGTTACTGGGCTGCATACTGGAGGCAATTATAACATGATGGGATGTATTTAAGCATACCTAAACAAGTTTGTTTAGAACAGCTTCACCATAAACATGAGTCATGCATTGTGCTAGGATTTTGGTAGGCATTAGGAATTTTTCAGCTGCATTAAGTCTTATGGGAACATCATAGTGTGTGCTATTCCTCATTGAATGAAACATTGTAATATGGTGCATGTCAGTATGTTTAGGGTGGAGGACAAATAGATACAGTTGTAGATAAATAGATGATTGATATAAATAGGTAGATGATAGATAGATAGATAGATAGATAGATAGATAGATAGATAGATAGATACTTCTGGAAAGACAGGTAAAACTGTTAGCAGCCCTTTTGTCAGGAGATTGGTTTCACTAGCATGTGAAAGAAGTTGCAGATAATATTTAAGCAATCAGACCTGGTTGATCTGCAATAAAACTTTAATGGCACTGGCTGTAACCTGCAGTTTGCCCATCCTTACCCTAATGATCCAGTCCATTCTTCATGGCTTTACATATTCTCTCCATATGCATGACTCCCAACTCTCTACCTCCAACTCACCCCTGACTTCTAACCTTGCAGTCTACCCAGCCATGGCATTTTCAGTCAGGTGTTGTGGCACCTCCCAATCTCTAGTCCAGTTCAGCACTAAGTGTTGTTGACATTATGGACTCAGTACCTCCTGACTCAGTCTCTCTTTCCCACAGCCATTGTCACCCCTCGCTGCTTATATAAGTTCAGTGGCCTGTTTGCCGTCATGCTTGTGGCTTCTGGTGGGTATCTCAAGCACAGTGAATATCCAGGGAACCAAAATGATCCAACTCGAGTCCAAATGGGCCTTAGCACTCCTTTCTTTAATACTAACCATGCTAGTCAGTATTGCATTTCTGTGACATATACCTGAGAGAAACAAGGGTGGAAAGATCTAGTTTAGTTCATGCATTCAGAGGTTTCAGCCCATGGTCATTTGGTCCTGTCACGTGGGCCTGAAGAGAGACAGAATGTCATAGTGAAGAGCATGTGATGGACCAAAGCTGCTCACTTCACAACAGCCAGGAAACAGAGAGAGATAGACAGAAGAGGCTGCAGACAAGATGTCCCTCTCAAAGGCACACATACCCCCAGCAAATCACTTCCTCCAATCAGGCCCCACCTTCCAGTTTCCACCACCTCCCAGTAGTCAATTCAATTACAAACCCACCAACAATAATTTATGGAGTAGCTCTGAGGCTTCATGTACCAACCAGTTCCTCAAAGCTTCACCTCTGAAGATGGCTTTGGGGATAAAGCCTTAAACACATAAACCTTTTGGGAAGTTGCCTCATACCCAAACCACAATTAATGGTCACTCACCTATGGGACCCACGTTCTCAGTGATTTGGTCCACCCTCAATCTGAGCCTCATTCTGTGTCACACCTGGACCATCTCCAAGGTCTTCCAGAAATGCTTCAGAGCCTTATGTATCAAGTTGTTTTTTGTGTTCATTATAGCCTCTGCCTGAAATTTCCTTATTCTTTCACCACTTCTTCAATACTCATACACACACACACACACACACAACACACACTGATGTTGATATTAAATATGAAATGCTTATATTTCTGTACATTTCTTCTCTTCTTGCCCCTCTCTCCTTTGCTTGTTTCTAACCTTAACAAATGATATTACAAGCCCCTGCCAGACTTCCCCTTAGCCCAGTGTCTCTTGGTGACTCCTAGACACCCATCAGGGGTCAGCAGATAAGGTCCCTACCCTCCACAGCATCCATAGCACTCTTGCCATCCTCTGTGGAATGGCCTTTGACAGTCACCTTTCTTTAAATGGATGGATGATCTTGTCCCTGGGATTACCCTGGTTTTAGCACTGAGAACCTCACATCTTAAAAAACCTTGAGACACTAGAAAATGGGGATAGTTGGCCACTCCTCCCTGTCTTCAATGCTAAACTCATCATGGCAGAGTCTGAGCCCAGGCTTGGCACACTGGGAAGGGTCATATGATTTAATTAAACAGAAGACAAAAAGAGAATGTGTGTGTAGGGGGGTGGATTACACGGGAACATGTGTTCTTGCTCATGAAGGTATGTTTAATATCATTAATATTAAGGCTGGAAATGTCTCAAATAAAAAGCTAGTCAAAAATGTACTGTGGGGCTGTAGAGATGGGTTAGTGGTTAAGGCACCTGCCTGCTAAGCTTAAGAACACCCATTCAATTCTCCAGGTCCCATGTTTAGCCAGATACAAAGTGATGCAAGGGCGCAATGCTGCACTTGCCCACAAGGGGGTGCACGCGTCTGGAGTTTGTTCACAGTGGCTGAGAGGCTGCTGGTGTGCCCATTCTCTCTCTCTCTCTCTCTCTCCTTTCTCCAAAAAAAAAAGTACTGTGGACTCCCAGAATCAGTGGAAATATTCATCATGTTTATAGATCATCTGTTGTGTGCTGAGTGTAGCATGAAAATTTGATGATGAGGACATAGTCAGACATTGAGTTTTTCCAAAGTAACCCTCGGTCTTTCAGGAGCAACCAGGGAAATTTATAATACAAAGACAAAAAAAAATTATAATATTTTTTTAAAATGACCAGCTAACTTATATGTAGGACTACCAAAAATAAGGCTTAATGAGGAGGCAAAAGTTGGGCTTTGGCGCAAAGATGAAATGGGACTCAAAGCTTAAAAAGAGACATAAGATCAGTGTCTCCGGAGGTAGGATGACTTACCTGGGTATAATAACTACTTTTCTTGTTGTATTGACCAAATTCCTGACACAAGCAACCAGGGGAGGAAGGACTAATTCCACAGTTTCCTCTTACACTCAAGCAAAGGGGACCATGCCAGGGCAGAAATCTTGGAGCCAAACGAGAATTCTCTCTACTGCATGGGGTGATGAAGGGATTAGTAGGATAATCATTCTGGGCTGAGAAAGTGTCCTACTAACTATATTATATAGCTTGTGGTGGTTTGAATGTAAAATGTCCCCCATAGCCTCATGTGTTTATGATTACGCCTCATACCCAAACCCCAGCTGATGGAGTCTTTGAGAGGTGGAGTTCTGCTGGAAAAGGTGTGTCCCTGGGAGCAGGCCTTGAGGTTTATTGGTCCAGCCTTGCTGGGTGTTCATGAGTGCACTCTTCCTGCTTCCTCCCTACTGCTGTGGAGATGTGACACCCAGCTGCTTGGTCCTGCCATGCTTTCCCCACTACGATGACACTTCTCTTTGAAATGATAAACTGGAAAGAAGCCCTTTCCTTCCATAAGCTGCCTTTGACCAGGCATTTGTTTTGTCCCAGCAATGAGAAGGTAACTGCTATAAGGCTCCACCAAGGAGCTCAGGTGCTTGGCGGGTGCCCGAGATAAACAGTAGTGCAGTGAGAGCTAGAAGAGGCTGGAGGTGTCTTTCCCATAACTCCATGAAGCTCTCATGGCTACTTCCCTAGCATGGTGAGCACTGAAAATGTTTTAGATCCAGGATGGCAGCCAGGTTGCATGAACTCTGATTAGGTAGGAGTGGTTTCCTAGAGTCAGGGGGAGGGGCTTGGGACCATTCTGGGCTAGAGGGCAACATGGCTTGGGGCACTGCCATGAGGAGTGATCACCAGCCATCCTGGCACTTAAGAAAATAGTTTCAGACTCTGTACCTCTGGAAAGGAAAATAGCAAGTCTGTTTTCTAGGATTCTGGGGTTTAAGCTGTCATCCCACCAAGCAAATCAAAATAGCAAACATTAATAAGATGTTCAAGCCATTTCCAAATGTCAGGAGCCCTGAACAAAATACAGATAACTGAATTCAAGGGGGAGCTGGTTCTGTTTGTTCCTCTCCCAGTGAAAACAGCATTGAGTCTTGGGGATTTCCATCAATCCCTTCTGGGACCCGAGGGGACAGGCCTGCCATGCAGAGAATCCACACAGACTTGCTTTGGACTTGGGTGATGATGCGGAAGGAGGTGACAAGAGAGTCAGTCCTCCACTGACAGGTCTGAGTCACAGAGAGAAGAAGACATGGGCCAGGTGGGAATGTGGAAGAGAGAATGCCGCCATGGCAGAGACTCAGCTGTACTCCCCAGGCTCAGCTACCCACTGTCTCCACCAAGTCATAAGAGCCGATCTAAAGTCAGGTGATCAAACTCAAGGGCAAAAGCTCAGCAGAGTTCACCGGCCCTGTGTTCTGTATAAGCAAAGAGGTGTGCTGCCTTTGGTGCTTGGTGCTACCAAGGAAAGCGTGAAATAGGCCTGAGTGCTTGAAAACCCTTGGGCTTTCTTTCAGCCACTCTCTAGCTGGTATGGACCACTCTTAGCAGGTGCTCACCATGCCTCTCTTTGCCCTTCACCATGGGGAGGAGTAGTCTCGCTCCTCCATCTGTATTAGACTGAACTCCATCACCTGCCCTGGCCTCCTGCTCACTTAGGTGTAGCTCTTCTCCAGTGATACCAGGCTTGGCTATGTGACTTCACTTGCCAATGGAGGTTCGAAGGTGTTGGTGTCATCAAACATTGAGCTGGTTGGGTGATAGTGTTCCCTCTTTAGCATCTATGTGGAAAGAGAACATGGACCCTAGCCAGTGGATCTGACCAGGCTGCAGCTTGGAGCTCAGCCTCTGGGGCCAGGTGACATGCATGAGCAAGAACACAGGACAGTTTTCTTAGGCCACTAGCTGTCAGAGTGACTCATTATGCAGCTGTAGGCTGGTGGAGTAGGTACAAGGCCTTGGGCTAGCCACTTTCTCAGTCCCTTGGTTAGGCCACAGTAAGAGGAATACAGTAGCTATCATTTCTTCACTGGGCTGACGAGAGGATTCACAAGGCTCCTCGCAGTGACTGACACGGACTAAGCACTTAACAAGCCCTTGTCATCATCTCAGTGAGGAGCGCTGGCTCTGGATCCAATTGTTTTGGACTTGATTCCTTGCTTTGATGCTATGGAAGTATTTGCTATGAATCACTGCAGTGCTAAGGATGGGAGTGATTTCCAAACCAAGGCCATGCCTGCTCTAGCAAAGGACGCTGAAGCCCCTCCCCATCCAGTTACTTAGAACTATCATCCCTTGTCATTAAGGCCTTGCTATGTACATGGTCCTGGGATAGCATTTACATCACAGACTGACAGAGTCTTTTCCCCTCAGGGACTGGCATAGTAGGAGGGCTGTGAGGCATGGAGAGGCAGGGGTGATGGGCAGGACTCGCTCCACAGCAGTTTCAAAGCTGCCCTGCACAAAGCAAGCCACTCTCTCTAAGGCCATGGAGTGAGAAGGGTTGAGGACCAGTAAAGTCGCAAGAAGCCATAGAAAGCTGCCTCTTAGGAAGGTCAAAACCAAGCACCAACTAATCAGGTCGGAGTGGGAATGGGCCTTGGAGAGCAGAGCTTAGAATTCAGAGTCAGAGGAGCAAGATCCCCCAGAGATCACCCAGGAACAAGGCAGATGGCGAGCCCAGGCTGAACACACCTTACCAGTGACATGTGTAGCAGTTGCCAGACTGCCTGGGGTTCAAACTCTGGTTCTGATATTTTCTAGCTGTGTGATAGTGGGCAAATTACAGAACATCTCTGAACCTCCCTTCCCCAGGTGATGTTGAGAAAAGAAGGACATTAACAGCATTTATTTTATCAAATCCTCTTTAGAATCAAAAGCATAAGTATGTGAACGAATATGGCCCATAGCAGGGGCCACTGAACATTATTACTACAGGCTCACAACCCCATATCTGAATCCCTTGGGCTAAATGTGTTGTATAATTCAGAATTATTCAGCTTTTAGAAGAGAAATACGGTACACAGATCATTTATTATATAAAACCTCAGCAGGGTCTGGGACTGTATTCTGTAAGCAAAAACATGAATATTTATGCAGTAAAATATATGAATATTTAGATCAAATAAAAACTATAAATAGCTTTGTGTTGTCGGTTTAGGTCAGGTTTTATTACCATATAAGATAAAAAAAAAAAAGAAAGAAAGAAAGAAAGAGAAAAACGAACAAACCAATGAAAGCAGAAACAAAACCCTTAGTTTGCAGAGCTTTGGGGATTTAGGAAAGGCATAGATGGATTGTGGCATTTTGTTGCTGGCATGATGGGAGCTGTGGAAGAGTGCTGGGTCAGGGGCAAGAGATGAGCAAAGTCTTCCAGCCAGCTGGTCAGGAAGGGTGGAGTGCAGGAGCGGACTTAGAGCCAAGACTCTCAGGATGGACAAGGCCTCCAAAGCAGGATGCAGGACAGTAACATGAAGTGGTGACAGTAGCAGGGAAAAGGAGGCCGAGGTGGGTGGATAGGGCCTTGTTAAGATATCAACAGGACTGGGTGGAAAAGAGCTCTGAATGCTTGGACCGGAGTAGGGAGGGTTGTACAGGATGCAAGAGATTGATTTCAGTGGAACTGAATTCAGCATCTGTGGTAATTTCCACCTTTGGCATGGAACCTAGAAGACATTTTCAAGAGACATGGTCAAGCAGTTATGCCCCTGTAATGGGTGCCTCATGGTAGAGTAGCTGGTATTTCCCCCTCAGAATCTTGCTCAACAATGCTGCCCTGTTCTGTGACATGCTTTACCCATCACTTGTCATTGGGGCAGATGCTTCTCAGTGCCCCTCCCATGTATGCTTAGTCCTCACTTGGGGACACCGAAGAATATTTCCAAGAACACCTACTGGTCTCTGCAGAGGGCTTCTTCCTGAGTGCAGGAAGGTGCTGGACATGGCGCAAAGCAGGCAGGAAGCCTGGAACTGAGACTTTTCAACCAGCCCTGGGATGGATGGGCATGGCAGAAGGACCAGGACCACAGCTTTTTCTCCAAGCTAAGTCCACCACTGCTGCCTAGAGCTTCCCAGGGGAATGGTGTTCTCAACCAGAGCATTGAATGCAGCCCATGGTGCCTTCCCAACATTTCTCATCTTTCTCTTTACTGTTTCCATGTGTCCTGAGGATAACTTCTCAAATAAATCTTGACTCTTTAATTTGGTGTTGTCAGGGTTGGGTTGGAGGGACCCCAAAATCCGTCACCATGGCCAGAGGAATAGACTCTTTCTTAGGCTGATACATCCATACCATGACATACACACACAGGTTCTCATATGTAGCCCAGGCTGGCCTTCAATTTACAGTTCTCCTGCTTCAGCCTTCTGGGATTATGAGCATGCACCACCATGCTCAGCTCTAGTGGGTAAATTTTAGGGATTTTTGTTTGTTTGTTTTGTTTTGACCTCTAAATCCCATGGTTCATGGCAGAAGGAAGATGTCAAACACAGATTCTGCAGATTGACTTAAGAAATTGGGGAAGTTCTAGTTATTTTCAAGAGCTGAATGTCTACATTGGCTGTAGGGGGGGATCAAAGGTTGGCTTCTGGATTTTCATCATTGGCTCTGCCTCTTACTAGTTGAAAATCTTGAGCAAGCCACCGCATATCTCTAAGACTCGATCTCTAGGTTTATAGAACAGGTACAATAAGTTTGCCCATAAAAGTTGTGTCACTGAGATTTGGATGCACATAAAGTGCCGACTTTATCACTGGCTCTATGTTAATCATCAAGAGATATTTCCACAAGTCCCACTTCTTTCCCATGCCTGGCTGTATCAGTTATTTTCCAATTGCGGGGAAAAAATACCTGACAAAAATCAGTTGAAGGGAAGAAGGGTTTTTTTTCCAGCTTACATTTTCAGGTTCCAGTCCATCATGGTGGCAGGAGCTTGAGGCAGGTGCTCACATCCAGTCCACAGTCAGGAAGCAGAGTGATGAACGCTGGTGCTCAGCCAGCTCTTTCCATTTAATACAGTCCAGGACCCCAACCTATGGAACAGTGCCACCCACAGTTCAAGTGGGTCAGTCTTCCCACCTCAATTAACCTAATCGGGATCATCCCTCACAGGCAAGCCCAGAAGCTAACCTAAATTGAGACAAAAGCTCCCAGGTGATTCTAAGTCCTGCCAAGTTGACAATCTGAAGTCAGTCATGGTGCCCAACATCTCTTCTTAGCTTCTTACTAGAATAGATTCAAGATCATACTCAGATGATCTGGGCATTTCCATCTAAAGACAATGTCTGCACGCTGTCCTTGACATGGGGGCAAATGATTGACCATGAGAACCAGGTCTTCTCATCCTGTTTTCACCGTGGAGTTACATCATCCAGTGGGGCTTAGTAGTCGACTTGCTCCAGGCTAGGCCCTGGCTGTCTGCAATAACAGGAGAGAAGGTCATTGCCATGGAGATCACATCAAAATTGCCCCAGCAAGCCAGCAACACCTAACCCGAGTGTTGCAGTCAAGCAACATGTAGAGTTTCGTGGTGTGTGTGTGTGTGTGTGTGTGTGTGTGTGTGTGTGTGTAAGCATGAGTGTGCACATGGGGGCTATGCATATATGCACAACACGAGTCTTACCTGTGTTTTACAGCCCCTCTCTTGCAGGGGACTGTGGGCCCCAGCGTTTAAGAACTTGGAGAGAGCAAATGACTCTGAACATCTCAATTCCTCTTTGTGCCTCAGTTTCCCTGCCTGCAGGAGGCAGTAAGAATGAATGTTTTCTGAGGATCGATTTATGTCTTGGTTTTAGAAAATTAAATGAGAGGAAAATTTAAATTCAGCAAAAGCACACCATGTGATGTAATGTTTTATTCTTTTTAAAACACCTGATTGAAAAATGATATGTTAAAAGATGTCTGTGCCCCTCCTCACCCTGTCACCCTCCCCCACCATGGCACTATCTTGGTGCTATCATGGTAGAGCCTGGGTAAAGAGGAAGAATGGATGTGAGAGTCAACAGACTACAGTATTTACAGGTCTACTGTACATTTTGAATGGGGTAGAAACAAATGCCTCAGAATTTGACCAAAGATACATTCATATGTCAGTTTAATGCTCCAGCTGTTTAATCAAAATATGAATAAAAGGTCTAAAGCTCAACAAGCAAAAATATCATAGTTGTGGGATTCAGCATTGGCTTCCCCATTGTCAGCCAATTACTGTGTAATTTTTCCCTGTGACTGAATGACTAGCTGTTAGCAAATAATGAAAAGGCAATTACAGTGACGCTTCATTCCCATTACCCCTTTCCTTTGATTCCGGCTGTAATTATTGTCAGAGCTGGAGGTTTACTGTACCATGGAAGCAGCACCAGGAGAGAAAATGGAAAGGACTGGTGCATGGAGAATTGCAAATGTCACAGTTACCTTCATGGGCACTGTTGGACTTCGGAGATTAAAAAATCAGAGGCAAAGCGCTCTATGTGAGTTTGACGAATTCTCGACCCCAAGCTGTCATGGAGACAGAGAGTGGGAAGGAAGGTGATGTGGGGGGCAAGTAGGGGTCAGGCGTGGTATTTGCCGTCTTCATGTGGACAGTTCCCAAGAGGCTGGGCATTTTCACCACAGTCTTCCTAAAACCGACTCAGGGAGTGCTTACTTTAGCCTTTATTCTCATTACCAGTCCCCATGCTGTTTCATAATGGGGAGTGGCACATAAATGATGCATTTTATGGGGTTTGATCTTTCTTCAGAGAGGAAATATGCCACATATGGACAGATGTCAGGAAAGAGGATGATGATCATGCCCTTTGTGCAGTTGCTGGGACTTATTTTTAGAAGTTGGTGTTTACTGATCATATAAGTATATGCCTTCCTTATTTTATTTTGATTAACCAGAAACTATAAGGCTAGACCAAAGAGAAAAGTACATTCCTAATGTTTTTGTCTTTGTGCTTTTCTCTACTTAATAAACATTTCCTGAATACCTGCTCTGAACAAGGTCCTAGTGTAAGCACTGGGGAGTCAAAGATAGGACATGGTTCTGCCACTAATGGCTCAGCCCTAAGGTATGTTCACACACCTAAGTAAATGTATTTCAGCATGAAGAGAAACTTAGTTGGAAGTATGTAAAACTATGTGTTTGAAGATCTCGACTCCAGTTTTGGCTCAATTATGTCCTAGCTAGTCTTTGTAAATGTATTAGTTAACCACTGCCCATTAACAACTCCCTGCTAAAGCCTGAATAATACAGAATTTAGCTGTGAGTCTGCAGATATGAGTGAAGCCCTGATCCAGGTTGCACCGGATAGAGGCATCACAGCTGGATTAAGTCTCTCTCCTCTACACATGTCTCCTTCTCCTCCTTGGTTGCCTGAACCATCCTCATGACAACGTGAGCAGCAAGAGGAGAAGAAGAAATGATATGTACAGACACTCACACCCAGCACATTTAAGCCTTGGCATGAGTCATGTCTGCTAACAGGCCATTGGCTCAAGAAAATGAACATTGGTCAGACACCAAAGCAGAAGTTGAGGAAATGCACTCTACTTCCAAAGAGGAGAAACTTCAGAGAAAAATGTAGTGAAATAGGCACAGAACCTGGGACATCCATGTGCCAATTGCACTTGGATCAAGTCCCCTGCCTCTCTTTCTTTGTCTATAAGACAGAAGCTCCTCTTGCCTGCTAGAAGAGACTGCTGGGTGGAACAGAGGAAGCAAAGAACCTGCTTTGACAGGTGTTAAGGATGATAATCATATGCATTTTTATGTTCTTATTGCTTTCTGTCTATTTCTGCACCACAAACACTTTATGACAGTTTCCAGGCCCAAGCTAAAATTGTCTATGCATTTCAAGCTACCTCAAATTGAATCGTTAATTTTTTCATTCACTAGAAGAATTAAAAATGGAAATTGGAAATTAAAAGCCTACAGAGTTTATTTTTCTTATTTTCTTTGTGAAATAGGTCACTTTTCTAACCTGTGATTTGAGGACACTTGGATCTCAAAGCTATTGTTCTCGATTTCTGCAGCATCCAGCCATGAGATGCTCCTGGGTCTAGATAGAAGAAGAAAACACTGCTAGGCTGTCTCAGGCTCTTTTGATAACTATTCCCTATCAGTTATTTCCATAGCAGAAGGAAAGCAGATTAGGAGGGGTTTGTTGGTCATAAATAAATAAGCAAGGATCTAAAAACACAGCACAGAGGACAGATTAGGAATATCAGGGACAAGAGTGATAGCCAGACAAATCCAGCATGAATCCTTCCTTTAGCAGTTACTAGTTGATTTATGTGGCTTTTGGAAGCACCTATTTCTTTTCATGTAAATTAAAGATGTAGCATCCGATTATGCTCTTGTGATAAGATTCATGAGATTGCCAGGACGGTACCTAGTGCATGATGTAGAGAGAAGATACTCTTCCTCTCTTGCTACTCTGTTGTTTTAAAATATGATCACTGAGAAGTGTTCACTTCCAATGACTAAAGTGATGAGATATCTGATTTTCCTATTTGCTGTATCTCAGGCTAGGGTGAATCATAATAATAGTGATCTCCAAGAATAAATTTGACAAAATAAGCAAAAAAAAAAAAAAAAAAACAGGGCTGGAGAGATGGCTTAGGGGTTAAGGCGCCTGCCTCCTAAGCCTAAGAACACTGGTTCCAATCTCCAGTGGTTCCAATCTCCAGGTCCCACATTTAGCCAGATGCAAAGGGACACGAGGGCACAATGCCGCACTTGATCACAAGGGGGCGCATGCATCTGGATTTCGTTTGCAGCAGCTGAGATGCTGCTGGTGTGCCCATCTCTATCTGTCTTCCTCTCCCTCTCTCTCTGTCTCTCCAAAAAAAAAAAAAAAAAAAAAAAACCCTACAATATATTCTGCATGTTAGAGAACTCAAATCACTGATGCTTCTTCTGTTTTTTTTTTTTTTTTTTTTTTTTTTTTCTTAACTTCATTTATTTATTTTTTGAGATGATCACATCATGTAGCCCAGACTGGCCTCAAATTTACAGTCCTCGATTATAAAATGAGACAATCATAACTGGTTCTTTTCTTTTTCTTGAGTCCATACTTAGAGTCATTTTTGTTTAACAAAATAACACACACACACACACACACACACACACCACAAGTTTCTTGGAGCCATTAGGCAGAGACTTACATACAAAATATAAATATAAATAAAAAATAAAAATATAAAAATAGCCAAGTGTTCATAAGACAAATAGCTAGTTAGGTTTAATAGTGCTAACTAACAACTAATAATCAAAATCACAACATACTCCAGAAAAATAAATATATTAAATAGCAGAAACATTCAGTATGATTAACTACATAAAAAAAAATTAAAGAACAGACTGGAGAGGTTTGCCTGTGGAGCCTAAGGATCCCGGTTTGATTCTGCAGGTCCCACATAAGCCAGATGCACAAGGGAACGCATGCATCTGGAGTTACTTTGCAATGGCTAGAGGCCCTGCTGTGCCCATTCTCACCCTCTTTCTCTCTCTGTCTCAAATAAATAAATAAATAATAAATAAATAATAAATAAAATCTTTTAAAAAATTAAAGAACAGAAGCTGGGCATGGTGGTGCACGCCTTTAATCCCAGCACACGAGAGGCAGAGGCAGAAGAATCACCATGAGTTCAAGGCCATCCTGAGACTACATAATGAATTCCAGGTCAGCCTGGGCTAAAGTGAAACCCTACCTCAAAAAAAAAAAAAAATGAAGAACAATTACCTGAATACCTCAGTAGAAACATAAGTTTTTGTAACATGAATACTTGTAATATTTCTTTTTAAATAGTGAAATAAATAGCAGAGAATTGATTCATCAGAGGATGAAGAAACCTAGAGCAAAAGGCACTTTCAACTGAAGAACTTTTAATGTTTTAATTAAATTTTTTTTATCAGAGAAAGAATTGGTGTGCCAGGGTCTCCAGTCACTGCAATCAAACTCCAGATGCTTGTGCCACCTTGTGCACATGTGCAATCTTGCATGCTGGTATTATATTGTGCGTCTGGCTTATGTGGGACCTAGAGAGCCAAACATGAGTCCGTGGGCTTCATAGGCAAGTGCCTTAACCATGAAGCTATCTCTCCAGCCATAATGTTTTATTTATAAACACAAATACAAGTCAACTTTAGCAATAACAAACAAAGGTCATAAAAGTCACAATAGTATTTATAACAGCAAAGAGCAAAAAAAATGCTTCTAAGAAGAAGAAAAGGGGTAAAATAAAGGGCTCAAAAGAAAAACTGAATTCAAGGAGAGATATACCATGTTCATGGATTGAATGGCTTAAGAATATACAAATATCATAACTTTTTGAATAAGTTCATTTATTCTATGGCATTTCTATCAATACCCAAGCATTATTTTACATTTCATTGCTCTCTAGCAGGTGAGTGGAGAAAGTAGATTATTTTGTCAAGGGAGAAATTGACTGATGACATGGAGAAAAAAAATAGTACCACAACCTTATACCATATATAAAAATAGAAACAACAGATGGATTAGGGAGAGTAAAACAGATATCTAAATAGTAAAATGTAAGAAATACAATGAGCAAAATGACATTTGTAATAACTTAGGCTCTTTTACAAGTAGGGGAACTAAGAACCACTGGCATATGTAATCTCCACACGTGGTTCAGGGATTGACAAAGAGTGATATGGTACTTTATGCTGATGGGACTGGGAGGAAATTGGAAAATGAGTTAATATTATGTGACGGTAAAAGACCATAGGAAACAGGAAGCAGAAATGCTCCCTTCTGAATTGCCACAGTAGCTATTCTAGAGAGGGATCATGCCGTAGTTGGTGAGATGAAATGCACAAAAGTCCTAGGATCCTGTCACACCCCATTCATGAACCACACTAGAGACATGGTCTCCAGTGTTCACAGGAAGAGGCCCTCTTCTCTGCAGGGTTTCAGTGAACAGTTGGGCACGCAGAGGTGTTCATCAGAAGTAGCAAAGAGAAGTAGCATGTATGTAGGTCCATAGTCCCTCACACACAATTCTGAAACACAAAACCTTCTGAAAATAAAAATTTTGTTTTTTGGGCTGGAGAGATGGCTTAGCAGTTAAGGCGCATGCCTGCAAAGACTAAAGACTCCTGTTCAATTCTTCAGGTCTCTTGTAAGCTAGATGCACATGTGGCACATGTGTCTGGAGTTCATCTGCAGTGGTTAGAGGCCCTGGCGTGCCCATTTTTTCTCTCTCTCTCTCTCTAATAAATAAATAAATAAAAACATTTTTCAGAGCTGGTTTTCCATGATCTTGGCACAAACTTCTCTGTTGACAAAACTTGACCTAAGGCTAAATCGAATCCAAATCCCAATTAGTGTGAATATTCAAACATTTGGATGTAGACATAGCAATTGTTTTAAGATGGGGTGCTACTTTGTGACTGTAGACTGAGGTTTGTAGTCAAAACGATCTAATGACAGTATCTAAAGATGTATCAAATGTGTCCAAGGAGATGCATATGTCAGCATCAATACAAGGAAGGTTAGACTACAAAGCCCCAATGAAAGGCACCAATAAGAATATATCTCGGCAGCTGGGCATGGTGGCGCACACCTTTAATCCCAGCACTCAGGAGGCAGAGGTAGGAGGATTACTGTGAGTTCGAGGCCACCCTGAGACTACATAGTGAATTACAGGTCAGCCTGGACTAGAGTGAAACCTTCCCTCCAAAAACAAACAAACAAACAAACAAAAAATCTCTGGGATACAAAGGGAGTGTGAGGCATAGAACAGGGAAAACTTAAATACCTTAAGTTAAAAAGTGAAAGAGAAGAAAGAGATCACTGGCCTGGAATCGAAGAAGAAGGCAAACCAGAAGTGTAGCTAAGAGGGGAGGCTTTTGCTGAAGATCCTGGGTATCAAGTGTGTTGCCTGGCTTTACAGAATTCTTCTCCAACACAGCACTAACATAAGACTCTTCCAACTCCATGTGCTCTCTGGTTTGGTCTCAGTACTTGGCTTGAAAACTGTGCATTCCCTGAAAGTCAGCTGCAGCTGATGAGCATCACCAGGGCAGAACCCTGGTAACAGATGTGTTTTCTAGCCCCAGTTGATTTTGCCACACGAACACTGGGTGTGACCGTGGACAAGTCATTCTGCTTGTCCCAGCAAGCTTTCCCTCTCATTCACATTTGTGATGGAGCCATTCTAGATTGCTCATCAGTGACCAGTAATGCACCTTACGGCACCTCCTTATTTCATGTGAGTTGTCCCTCCGTGAAGTCCCAAGACAAACCTCAGGCACCATTAAACCAGCTAAAGCTCACTACTCCTCCTATTGAAACTGGGGCAGACCTTGTTTAGGACATTTTCAAATATGATTCTGATTATTTGAATGCCTGGCGGTTTTCCATATAAGAATATAAACACATGGATGGCAGGAGCTATATCTTATGTATATTTATGATCCCAAAGCTTAAGGCAGTACCAAGCATACAAAAGGTTCACTGGCTGTCACACACAGCTTTACCATATATTGTACAGTATGTAGTCAATCAATTTCTTTGAAGTTTTGGGTTTTTTTTTAATGTAACATGGGCTAAATGCTATTTTACTGGATAATTGTGAGAATTAAATATAAATATTAAAGCATAGAGTCTCAAATTAAGGTGCTTTGTAGGGCGGAGGGAAGCTCATCAGTGGGGCTACGAGCTGAGTGCATCTCGTCACTCCCACCTCTGTCCCTTGGGAAGGTCTGAGACTAGGGCCACCTGCGGCCCTAACAGGGCTCTCCCCGAGCCCGGGGAGGTGAGTTCCCAGAGAGCAGGGCTCTGCGCGAGGGCAGACTGGACAGGAGAAGCCAGCGGCCCTGGGCCGTCCGGCGGATGCCTCCCTAACCAGAGCTTGGAACAGACTCACGGCCAGCCAAGTGAGTTCAAATGAAGGTGCTTAATCCCAGAACTTGGGAGGCTAAAATAGGAGGTTGTCAAGTTTGAGACCAGCCTAGGCTATATAGAAAGACCCTGACTTAAAAACAAAATGGGAGCTGGAGAGATGGCTTAGCAGTTAAGGCATTTGCCTATGAAGCCTAAGAACCCTGCTTTAATTCTCCAGGTCCCACGTAAGCCAGATGCACATGGTGGCACATGCGTCTGGAGTTTGTTTGCAGTGGCTAGAGGCCCTGGTGTGCCCATTCTGTCTCTCTGTCTCCCTCTCTCTGTCTCAAATAAATAAATAATTTAAAAAGGTTGGGTGTGGTGACCTGGTGGTACTGGCTTGTAAATCCCAGTGCTGGATAGTGAAGGCAGGAAGATCAGGAACTCAGGGTTAGCCTTGTCTACAGAAGGAATTCAAGACCAGCCTGTACTACATGACACCCTTACTGAAAGGAAAACAAAGCAATCAAAATAAAATCTCAGGGCTGGAAAGATGGTTTAGCCATTAAGGTGCTTGCCTACAAAGCCTAAGGACCCATGTTCGACTCTCTGGGTCCCACGTAAGCGAGACGCACAAGGTTAACGCAAGCATGCAAGTTCGCACATGTGCACGAGGTGGCACACATGTCTGGAGTCTGATTATGGTGGCTGGAGGCCCTGGCATGCCATTTTTCTCTCTCTCTCTCTCTCACTTACTTTTGCTTTCACTCTCATTAAAAACAGGCCAGTCTGTCAGGTTTGCCTCAAAAATAAGTAAATAAATAAATAAAATTTCAGAGTTAGAAGGAATCTCAAGGGTCATTTGTCCAACTTTTCCCTAGAACTGAACATATCCACTAAGGTCTCCCAGGTCCATTGTTGAGTTACTCTGACTTGTAGAAAGGAGTTGCCGCATATATCCCTGCTGGGTGGATACAGGTGATTCAGGAATCCATTGGCATGGCTAACCATAATTCACATCCTCTGTCTGGCTTTGTTTTGTCTAAACATTTACACTAATGTGGCATTCACAGAGCCCTTAGTGGGAATCAGCTGATCTACAAAACAACCCAGGTGCTTTCCCCTACAAATTATAACCTTTTATTTAATGTGCATGATTCTCATCAGACTACTTCAAAAAATATAATCTACTTTCCCTATCTGCTGCCGTAGAGCAGGTAGATCATTGAACCAATCCATAGACAGACGGAGACACCACATTGCTGACATGGCTATTAAAAAATTTGTGCTCTCAGGCCCTTGAAGTGTGGTCTGTTACTTATCTTCTTACTGTTGACACAAAACACTCTACCAAAAGCAGTTGGTGGGAGGAAAGGCTTTATTGGGTTTACAGTTTCCAGAGGAAGTTTCATCCTGATGGGGAAAGCATGGCATGACAAAGCAGGCATTGTGTCTGGCTACAGCAGCTGGCAGGAAGCAGCAAAAAGAGCTCTGAGCTAGTACTGGCAAGCTGGGCTAATGAACCTCAAAGTCCACCCCATGTGACGCACCTCCTCCCGAAAGGCTCCACTCCCAAATTGCCATCCACTGGGGATTAAGCACAAATTCATAAGACTATTGGGGACGCTATATATTCAAATTACCATATGTGAGAAGGACATTGCCTCTGTACTAAATGCCCCATAGACCACTCTGCCTGTGACAATTGTCAGCTGTTATCAAACCCTCATTGTGGCTTTCTGTTTCCACTTTACTTAAGAAGCACCACCCCACCGGCTGGTAGCAACATTACAGTGGGGATAACCGAACCCCACTTTGTGAGGCTCCCTAGAAGCACCAGGGCTTATGATGTCCCCTCTTCGTGGTTCAGGCTGTTCTTTGCCTTCTGTTTGTCTCTGTGCTGCCAGAAGGGGCTGATGTGATACAGGTTGAGCATCCTTATCCAAAATGCTTGGGACCAGAAATGTTATAGCATTTGTAGGTTTTCTGTTTTGGAATATTTGCATAGTTTTTGCTGAGCTTTAAAATCCAAAATGTAAAGTGATTTAAAATCTGAAGGTTTCTGAGTGATGTACATGCCACCCAGATCTACCTTTGCCCTTCTTTGACTCATTATATATCTTGGAAGGCCACTTCCTAAGACTGGCTGCATTCTCCTAGCAGCTGGACTTCATTGGAGTTATTAAAGAGAGACCCAGGAAACATCCGGAGGGCGAGGGAAGAGAGGAGTTCTGGTTATCAGTTCTGCTCTTTCCTTTCTGGGCCACATTTCTGGTGGAGACTGCTACATTCTATGAGCAAAGATCATTCCAGGTGGCCTTCCTCCAGCGTTCTAGGTCCCATTGACTCTGATGATCACTCATTTTAAAAAATAATTTATTTACTTATTTATTTGAGAGAGAGAGAGAGAATGGGCACACCAGAGCCTCTAGACACTGCAAACAAACTCCAGATGCATGTGCCACCTTGCACATCTGCCTTTACATGGGTCCTGGGGAATCGAACCTGGGTCCTTTGGCTTTGCCCCTTAACCTTTAAGCCATCTCTCCAGCCCACACATGTTCTCTTTGTCCTTTTGGATTATTTTCCTTCCTTCCATCCTTCCTTTCTTTCCTAACTCCTTATTTTTTCTTTTTTCCTTTCTTTTCTGTTTTCATTTTTTTAAGATGGAGTTTCATGTAGTAGCTCAGGCTGGTCTTGAAGTCACTACACAGATGACCTTGGATTTCCAAAGTTTTGCAGTGGTAGCATACTCCTGCTCTTGCTGGTATCTAGGTGCCTCGTCCTCCCTTGATCATTGCTTTCATGCTCCCCACAGCCCTCCATTAGACCCTGAGCTATCCAATGGGGTTCTGTCTTCTGCCAGGCTTTGACAGAACCACTCATTTAGTCAAGGGGGGGGGGTTTACTGACCACCTACTGTGTGCCCAGTGCTGTGAGTCCAATGGTCAACAAGGCAGACATGGCCCTTGTCTCACACAACCTAAGTCTAATGGGGAAGACAAGGAGCATGTGTGTGATTTTGTGCTGAGCCTCAAGAGGAAGGGCAGAGAGCTTGGAGGGCGTGGTTTTCAGATAGAACAAGGCAGACATCTGAGGGTCCTTGCTACTCCTGGGGGTCGTTGGCCACCGACGTCCTGGGCACAGGAGGAGCTGAGGGGAGCAGGGTCTTGGAGTGGGTGAGTGCGATGGGCAGTGAACCATGCAAGAACCACGCAAGAGACCGTCTGATGGACAGCACTCATTTATCCAAAAGGGGAGTGGGTTTATAAACACTTGGGAAAGGTTGAGAAACCACACACAGATCAGATCGTAAGGTGATTGGATGCATAGGCTCATGGGTCAGTACCTAATTGGCTGGTGCTGGAAAGCAGAGGCTGCAAAGGAGGAGTTGCGAGGGAGAGAGCAGAAGTGGTGGGAAAAGCTATGTGACTTGAGTCACATATCGGATGGCTGCAGCTGCAGGGAGATTGTTTAATACCGTATAAGGGTCTCTTGGGCAGCTGGCCTCAAGGTCATGGGACTGTGGGGAAAGTGGAACTTTAGGGCTATTGGAATGTCCAGGTGCTCTGGGATGGGGGGAGGGCCCATCGGTCCCATTTCTGGGCAAGGATGAGGCACCCTTCCACCTCATGAGGAGGGAGCAGCCAGCCCTGGTGCTAGAGTGGGTTACCAAAGGTAAGGCCTGCTTCAACCTCCGCAGCCCAAGGTCCCCAGCCATGTTCAACAGCCCAAGCCAGCTTCCTCACAGTTCCAGCCCGTGTTTAGCAGTGCTCGACAGACATCTACTTGTGTAGCTTGAAGAGAGCCTCTCCAGAGTGTTTGCTCTCATATGCAGAGTCTAAAGTACACTGAAAGGAGAACGGAGCCTGTTTGGGAAGAGGAAGGGCACAAAGAAGGGACACAAGAGGGAGGCAAAGATGACAGGATATGGACAAAGTATATGATATACTTGTATGAAAATGTCATAATAAAATTGTTTTTATGATAAGTAAATAAAAATCAAATAAAAATAAAAAGGTAAAACAAAAAATAACGAAGTTCCGTTTCTCGATTTTTCATCTCTCTTGGGTAACCATAGAGAACAGTTTCAATTTTCCTCACCAAAAATTGACATACAAAAAAAAAAGGTCGTGTAGTTTCCCCAGCATAATCATCAGGAGCCCTGGAGAGGTGGCATGAGGGTGGAGAAGGGCGTGGGGGGGGGAGGGGAAGAGCAGACCACAAGCACCCTAAAGGGAGGAGGAAGGCCAAGTTGCATTGAAACTGTCAAAGCTCTGAACTCTCCCCACTGCACATCCCATGCCATTAAGTTCCTGCAATTTCTCCCCACTCCCAAGAGAGCCATCCATGTAGCAGAAAATGCCACTACTAAATCCACAGGTAAAAGGAAAGACACCATTACCAGATTAATACGTCGTGAAAAAAAAGGCACATTTCTGATAGAGACTTAACAGTGCGTTGGTGATTAAATTAATCGTACGTGGCGAATGGAATGCTAGCTCTTTAAAGCACGTTAAATATTAACAATTTGAGATAATAGGAGTGTGCGGCGTCTCTCCTCTCTGCAGCCTTCTTTGTCAATGAAATGTACTTCGGTGCAGAAGAAAGAGATAGTTTGGAAGGCGATCATCTTACTCAATGAAGGCCAGTGAGGCTCCCTACAGTACCCGAGCCACCAGCAATCAGCTTAATCATAAATGACCGGAACCAAATGGATTCAGGCAGCCATGCTGACTACTGAGTTAAAAAGTTTTATATATCAAGAGTCTGAATGCCAGCTAAATCAAAACCTTTCGAGGCAAATCAAAGGACCAGCAGCCCCCCTCCATGCTTCTGCCAGAGGCTTTGTTTCGCTATTTGCTCCCAGAGCTGTCAGGAGGCTGTGGCTGCTGGTTGAATGTGGCCCCATCCAGGGGCATCCATACACGTCCTGTTAGCCTTGGAAAGTGGCCCATCACCTTTACATTAAGAGCATTGGGAGGGGGGAGGGCCGAGTGGGGCAAAAAAAAAAAAAAAAAAAGCAAAACAAACTGATTGATTGCAAAGCCAGCTATGATGTCAGCATGAATTAATGTTTCCCACAGGCATGCTAATCAGCTCCATGACATAATAAGAGCTTCTATTACACCGGTGGGACTTCAAAGTTATTCCAAAGATAACATAACGCAACACTTGAAGCCCCAGGAAACTTCCACTACGCTTTCAGATGTTTTATAAAGTTACCGATCTTTTCATTGCTAGGAAAAAAAAATACTGAAAGGAAACAGAATATTGAATTTGGGATAAATCAGGGCTGGAAAGTGATTTCATTACAAATTCCAAATGTTCAAAGAGATAGTGGCAATTAAAAAGCTGCAAGGGGTCGCCATGGAAAAGTAGCTCTGTGGCAAACTTGTCTCACGCAGGCAGATGGGCACAATTCCCAATTTCCAAAATGTAAAAAAAAATCTAAGTCCCTATGAAAAGCACTGTGCTGAATGGAGAACAAATGAAAAAAAAAAAAAAAAAAAAAAAAGAGTCCAGGGCTGGAGAGATGGTTCAGCGGTTAAGGTGCTTGCCTGTAAAGCCAAAAGAGCCTGGTTTGATTCCCCAGTACCCATATACAGCCAGATGTACAAAGTGGTGCATGCCTCTACAGTTCCTTTGCAGTGACTGGAGGCCCTGGTGAGCCCATTATCTCTCCCTCTCTCTCTCTGCCTCTGTCTGTCTGTTTCTCTCTGCTTGCAAATAAATAAATAAAAATATTAAATAAAAAATGAGTCCACAAGTGTGTGAGAGGGATGAAGAGATGACCCAGTAGTTAAAAGCACTTGCTGCTTAAACAGGAGTGCCTGAGAGGGCCTGAGACCTCCTGAATTTGGTTTCCTAGCACCCACTTAAAAAAGCAAGGTATGGCCATGCATGTCTGTAACCACATATCACATTGCATCACACACCACACATACCACCCCCCCCCCACACACACACACATATGCAAGAGACCAAGGCTGCTTCTCAGCCCTGACCACTACAACACATTTGTCTGTGGGCTGATTATCTGATACTGCATCTATAAAACAGAAATAGCTGGGCGTGGTGGTGCAAGCCTTTAATCCCAGCACTTGGGAGGCAGAGGTAGGAGGATCACTGTGAGTTCGAGGCTACCCTGAGACTACATAGTTAATTCCAGGTCAGACTGTGCCAGAGTGAAACCCTACCTTGAAAAACAAAACAAAACAAAACAAAAAACAAAAAAACAGAAATAGTGATACCTACCACTATGGTAGAGCTGGGAAGACTGAGCCAAGGAACATAATCCCAGCAAGCATCTAAATGCCCCTCATACATGACCGTCAGTAATCACTTGGCCTTGCTGAACTTAGGACACAGCATGTCCATGTGCTCTCCAATGGCAGTCACACAGATCACCCTAATAGTGGTTCTGATGCTCTGGGTTAGGCGCTATTTGGCAGATGACAAAAGGGAGCCACAGTGATGTGTAAGTGACCCAAGATCACACAGACAGGAAATAACAGAGGCAGAATTGAGAGCCACGGCGTCTGTAATTGTAACTTACTGTCTACATATATATGCACAGAGAGGATATGCACACTTTCATATAAACATGGAGCAGACTCGCAGGGGGTGTGTGTACATTTTCACACTGCCGAGTTCGTTGTCTCACAACCGTAAGCAGTTGGGTGCATGGATGATGAAGTATGAGTAACATAAAGTAGGCTTGTTGAAAAAAAAAAAAAAGTAAACAAACCCCCAAGTGTCAAACTAGGCATTCTTAGGGCTATCTGATATGCAACGAAGAGAAAGAAAGGAAAAAAGAAAAAGTTAGGTTTTGTGAGTTAGAACTCAGAAAAGCAAGCAGCCTCCACAGTGAGACTCTGTGGAGCAATTACACTGGGGAAGGGTCTTTATTAAGAGTCTAACTATTTCATTAAGAGTATAATAATTCCTCCCACTTTAGCATGTCTTTAGGTGTGAGGTGGTCTCGTGACCGAGTGAGTGATTGACAGGCTATATCCCTGGCCCTTTCAAACCAGGGAGACAGACACAGAGGCTAAGTCCCTTCTCCAGTGACCTCTAGGCAGGCAGGCGCACTCATACACACATACACCCCCGCATACATATGTTCTCACATCATGCACAGCCTATGTCAAACCCCACAGTTCTCTGTCTACTAGGATTACAGGTGAGGTTTCTACAGTTTCGTCTACCCTGGAGAAGCCCCAGCACAATCGCTTACTCAGCACGATTGTGGATAAGTCACGGAACCTCTCTGGGACTCAGTGCTTGATCTGTGCAATGGGCAAATTTATAGACCTTACTTCTCAAACTGTTGAGAGATTAAATATCTCTACAACATTTAATAGTGCCTAAAGCTTGATAGACACTCAATAAAGAGCGTTGGGCATCAAAGTTCTCTGTTTCTGCCTCTCTCTCTCATACATCCATGCTCAGAACTCGTGACAGTCTGGCATGGTCTGGCAAGGCTACTTACAAAAACAGATGTGCCAGACACACGCTCTGTACCAACAGGGATTCCCTTACAGTGCCTGACAGGTTTGGGGAAAGAAGCAGGGGACACAGCCACCAACCTCTCTGATACCAGCTGTCTCTTTGGCTCGCCCACCTCTCCCTATGCCCATCTCATCTCAGTAGCCTCTGGCCCCCTGGCCGCATGATCATCTCTAAGGCTTCTCCACAGGCAGGTCCCACAGTAGCTATGGCCCTTGCCTCAGGGCCTGCTCAGAGGGCAAGGCCATCACACTGTTCAGAAGTCCACAGAGACACTGAAGAATGGAGAGGCCAGGGGGTTACCACCTCACCCGCATGCCCACTATGCACAGTCACAGTGTGTCTACCTGCATGGCCTCTCCTCGCAGACCTTTGGGTTTGCTTGGGAAGGAACAGCGGAGTCCGGATCCCTTACCTTCCTGCAGCCTGGATCTCCCATCACTGCCAGGGCTGTGCGGGGAGCCAGCATTTAGAGAAGCCTACCATTTCCAGCTGTGCTTTGGGCCTCAAAAGACCTGTGTTCCTAGCACACCTGGCAAATGTCAATATATTGAAAGGGGCGAGGAGGCAAGGTCAAAGGATAGCAAGAGAAAGGATAGTGAAAACGAAAGTAGGGAAGAGGTAAGTGAGGAAAACACACAGCCCCTGACAAGACTGCCAGTGTCTCTAACGATGGCCTTGGCTGTCACTCACTTAGCTTATCTGATTGGATGCTAGTCCATTAAATGAAGCCAATCATCACCTATGATTTTCCCTCAGAACGCATTTCAAGTGAAGAATCCTAATTAAGCTAGCTTTTCTTTGGCTTCTGGCAACTCCAGAATGGGTAGGTGAGGTGTTGTCCTTAATTCATTTTACATTCTCCCAACTGCTTAGCATCGAACAGGCTAAAGTAAAGAAAATAATCCTCATAAATTTCTTATGTTAGCAGTAACCAGCCTTTCTGGAACCGAAGACAAAATGGATTTGATACCAGTCTCTTCGTTCTGTGGAACTGTGAAAAACACTGTCTCCCTGGAGACTCCATGGTCACACAGTCTGCAGGTGGCTTGTAGTCCAGAGAAAGGAGATGCAATGGGGATTAGTAAGTGTAGGACGAGACACATGTGGTAACCAGCTTACATCTTCTGGGCCTCACCTTTCATTCCAGCCAGGGCCAGGTGGCCCAGCAGATATTGGGACAACCCGGGTACCAGTCACTCAGTTCTGTCTGAGACCCGTGGACTCATTTTGCAGATGAAGAAAAAGTGGGGCTTAGAGAGGTCCTACGTGTTGTGTGGGGGACTTTTACTTGCTTTCTTTCTTTTTTTTTTATGGACAACTTCTATACTTACATACCCATTCCCCTTTAGAACTCCAATCTCTATCGTATCCCCTCCCTCTCTCCATTAGTCTCTCTTTTAATTTGATGTCATCATCTTTTTCTTCTATTATGAGGGTCTTGCAAAGGTATTTCTAGGCACTGCAAGGTCATGGATATCAAGGCCAATTTCTGTCTGGGCAGTTGCATTGTAAGAAGTCGTACCCTTCTTTTGGCTCTTCCATTCTATCCGCCCCCTCTTCTGCAATGGTCCCTGAGCCTTGGAGGGTGTGACAGAGGTGTTTCAGTGAGCCTTAGGGGTATAAAGCGTGCACTTGTCTGGTTAAGTGTATATATTACTCCCACCAAGCTGCCCTGAAAGCACTACGCTTAATGTTCATATTCACATATTAATGCTACTCTCACTTCTGGTTAGCGAAGCTTCTCTTTTCAGATGGCGATGACCACTGGGATCACCCAAAAGGCAACATAGTGCTGAGAAGAAGGGATGGAGGAGTGCCCAGCACTGAAACACCTTTTACTTGTTTTCTCAGCCCCAGCAACCCAAAGGCCACCTCCTGCCTAGGCTTGACACCCTGGGTTGTCTTGCTTTACGTGGATTTCCCTAGAAGCAACTTCACTTCAGTTCCTCAGTACAGAAAACCCAGAAAGCTTGCTTGGCATATGGAGACACAAAGCTAGAAAGGGCAGGGAAATTAGCAACACTCAACTAGCTGGTGACTACCTCAGCTCCTCAACCCCGAGGACTCCCCTCCACAATGCACTCTAGTCCCCCTGCACCCTCATTTCTGCAGCTGGTGCTCCTTGCTATAATAAACAACCCCATCCAAGTCCTTGCCTACTGTTTTGCTGACAAGAAAATCCAAGGAAAGCAAGGTGACTGTTGCAGTTAGCTTTTCATTGCTGTGGACAAACACCTGACCAGAAATAGCTTATGGGAGGAAAGGGCGCTCTTGGACTTTCAGATTCCAGGGGAAGCTTCATCGTGGTGGAAGAAGCTTCCTCACTCAGTCATACATCCACAGCAGAGAGACAACAACAAGGCAGTACCTGCAAGCATAAGTTGACTCTGAGCACACCCCTAGCCCTGGACTCCCCGTCCAGGTTCACTCCTGGTGACACACCTCCTCCAGCAGGGCTCCGCCTCCCAAATGCTTCAAGCTGAGGGCTAAGTAGGAAACATAATAATCACAAACACAGAAGGCTATGGGCACATTTTAAATTCAAACCACTGCAGTGACTAAGGGCATCAAGCCTATACCGGTGGTGGCTTTGGGTTGTGGGGACTGAGAAAGCAAGTAAAGGCTACCACAAAACAGGGGGACCCTCTCTAAACCCCAGTCACTTCATTTGTAAATTGACTCCATATGTCTCAAACAGAACCAAATGACTGGTACCTGTGTTGTCACAATGCTGTCAGCACAACCAATCCAAGTCATAAAAAATTAAAAGTGTTTGGCCAAATCTTTTAAAAAAATATTTATTTATTTATTTATCAGAGAAAGAGGGGGAGATACAGAGAGAGAATGGGAGCACCAGGGCCTCCAGCCACTGCAAATGAACTCTAGATGCATGCACCTCCTTGTGCATCTTGCTAACAGTGGTCCTGGGGAATTAAACATGGGTCCTTTGGCTTTGCGGGCAAATGCCTTAACTGCTAAGCCATCCCTCCAGCCCTGGCCATGTTGGCTGATGTTGTCCATCTAGTCATCACTTGAAAACTCATTCAGAAGGAGCTTCCAACAAGTCAGCTGTTCCAATCCAGCACAACAGCCAGGGAAGGGAATGAAAGTAAAAGGCAAATGGAGTCTGCAGAGATGGCTTAGCCGTTAAGGCGCATGCCTGTGAAGCCTAAGGACCCAGGTTCTGTTCTCCAGGTCCCATGTAAGCCAGATTCACATGGTGGCACATGCATCTGGAGTTTGTTTGCAATGGCTAGAGGCCCTGCCATGCCCATTCTCACTCGCTCTCTCTCTCTCTTTCTCCCCACCCCTTTGTCTCTAATAAATAAATAAATGAAAATAAAATCTTTAAAAAAATAAAATAAAAGGCAGAGGGGCTGGAAATATAACTGTACATTTTGACATTAAATGAATTACAAGGAAATTATATGCAAATCATTATGTAAATGTGGCATATGTCGGTTTCCAGTTAACAGCTTGGACACTTTCAATAATTATAGCATTTTCAGGGTGAATTAAGAGCCCCAATAAACAATATTTAGGACCTACTACAGTTGAAAAGGACTTAATGGTCTTTGTTTTTCATTTTAAGTGGCTCAGGTTGAGAAAGAAACTGGAAATTCTCTCCCTGCTTCCTGTGAAGACCACTATATATTACACAACAGTCATTTGATGACAGGGACAATCTATGACAATTAATAAGCACATTAATGCCAAAAGCTTTTGAAAATATGGACTTCTCAAGAGAGTGCCACTTTATCTTATTTTATCCTTTTGTACCTTGTGAACAGATGTAAAAGATTAAAATGAAATATCCGTCTTTCTATTGACTTATTCTTCCATAATTTCAGAGCCAGCAGCCTTACATCAGACAGTGAGATGGACTGCCACAGATGCCATTGTTCCCTCAGAGACCCAGTGGCCTATACTGAGACCCATCTCAGTATAAGACTTACTCTTCTTCTGTTCCCCACTCTTGCCTCCAAATGTTGATTTTTCTGAGGAAACTAATCTACTGCCCATATCTAGTAGGGATAGCTAGTGGAAAGAGGACTTGAGATTTTCTTTGCAACCCTTCATTTTCTGGGGCTATTTTAGATAAGATAAGTGGCAGGATCTCTAGGTACCCACCTTCCAGTAATGCTGAGCATCATTGTAAAATGCAAAGCAGAACTTGAAGAAAGAAAGAAAAAAAATCTCAGGGAAAATCCCACAGGCTTAAAATAAAGAAGCATTTGAAAATGCGAGGGTCACATGAGAACTGACACTGTGGCTGTCCCGGGTTGCAAGCTGAGCAGTGAGAGCCCTGGCTTTCACAGCACTGATAGGACAAAAATACCTGACCAGAAGCAGCCTGAGGGAGGAAAGACTTTCTTTTGGCTTAACAGTTTCAAGTTGAAGTTTCATCACGGTGGGAAAAGCATGGCAGAGCAGGCAGCCTGCCATGGCAGCTGGGAGGAAGCAGTAAGACTGAGCTCACTCTGAACTCCCAGTGGGCTGGACTAATACACCTCAAGGCTGCCCCCTGTGACACACCTCCTAGAGAATGGCTCCATTTCCCAAGGGCTCCATAGCTCTCTGAAATTTCTACAGCTAGGGACCAAGTATTCAAACTACATTTATGAAAAATGCACCATTACAATAGATACCAAAGAAATTCAGAAAATTATAAGGACATACTTTAAGAATATATAGACCTCTAAGTTTCAAAGTCTGAAAGAAATAGATGATTTCCCTGATTCATATGACCTACCAAAATTAAATCAAGATGAGATAAACCATTTATATAGACCTATAACAAATATGGAGATCCAAGCAGTTATAAAAAAGACTCCTAACTAAAAAAAAAGTCCAGGCCCAAATGGATTCACTGGTGAATTTTACCAGACCTTCACAGAAGAACTAACACCAAAACTTCTCAAACTTTTCCATAAAATAGAACAGGAAGGAATTTTGCCAAACTCCTTCTACAAAGCCAGCATCACCCTGATACTCAAACCAGACAAAGAAAGAACAGAAAAAGAAAATTACCGACCATTCTCCCTCATGAACATAAATGCAAAAATTCTGAACAAAATATTGGCAAAAAGAATATAAGAATATATCAAAAAGATCATTCACTCCGACCAAGTAGGCTTCATTGCAGAGACTCAGGGATGGTTGAACATATGAAAATCAATAAATGTAATAAACTACATAAATGGGCTGAAGGCTGAATGACCATCTCATTAGATGCAGAAAAGGCATTTGACAAAATCCAACAGCTCTTCATGGTAAAAGTCCTACAGAAACTGGGAATAGAAGGATCATATCTCAACATAATGCAGGCTATTTATGACAAACCTACAGCCAACATAATACCAAATGGGGAAAAACTTGATGCTTTTTCACTAAAATCAGGAACAAGACAAGGGTGTCTAAGGTCCCCACTTTATTTAATATAGTACTGGAAGTCTTAGCTATAGCAATAAGACAAGAGGAACTCATAAAAGGGACACAAATTGGAAAGGAATAGATCAAATTATCATTATTTGCAGATGATATGATTTAGACTCTACCAGCAAAATGTTAGAGCTGATAAACAATTTTAGCTATGTAGCAGGATATAAAATAAATACAAGGAAATCAGTAGCTTTTCTATATACTAACAACAAATATGGAGAGAATGAAATCAGAGAATCACTCCCATTCACAGTTGCCTTAAAAAAAAAAAAAAAAAAGTACCTTAGAATAAATCTAACCAAGGAAGTAAAGGATCTCTACAATGAAAAGTTTAAAACAGTCAAGTGAGAAATTGAAGAAGACACTAGAAAATAGAAAGACCTCCCATGTTCTTGGATTGGAAGAATCAATATTGTGAAAATGTCAATCTTACCAAAAGCAATCTACACATTTAATACAATCCCCATTATTCCAATGGCATTCTTCATGGAAATAGAAAAAAACAATTCTAAAATTCATCTGGAAATACAAAAACCTCAAATAGCCAAAACAATTTTGAGCCACAAAAATAAGGCTGGCAGTATCACCATACCTTATCTTAAGCCATACTAACAAAAACTACATGGTACTGGCACAAAGACAGACACATAGATCAATGAAACAGAATAGAGACCCAGATGTTAATCCAGTCAACTATAGCCATCTGATTTTTGACAAAAATGCAAAAAAAAAAAAAATCATTGGAGAAAAGATAGCCTCTTCAAAAAGTAGTGCTTGGAAAACTGGATATCTATATGTAGAAGGATGAAAGTAGATCCTTTCCATGCACAAGAATCACGTCCAAATGGATCAAGGACCTTAATATCACTGAAAACTGAAACTGCTACAGGAAAAAGTAGGGGAAACCCTTCCACATATTAGCATAGGCAATGACTTTCTGACTATAACCCCATTGCTCAGGAAATAAAACCACTAATCAACCGTTTGGATCTCATGAAATTACAAAGCTTTTGTACATCAAAGGACACTGTGAATAGAGCAAAGAGACCTACAGAATGGGAGAAAAGTCTGCCAGCTATACATCTAACAGAGTATTAATATCCAGAATATACAAAGAGCTAAAAAACAAAAAACACCAAACAATAAGAAATCAAACAACCCAATTACAAAATGGGCCATCTGGCTGGAGAGATGAATTAGCATTTAAGGTTTTTGACTGCAAAGCCAAAGGACCTCAGTTCAATTCCCCAGGACTCTTGTAAGCCAGATGCACAAGGTGGTGCATGCATCTAGAGTTCTTTTGCAGTGGCTGAAGGCCCTGGTGAGCCCATTCTCTAACCCTCCCTCCCTCCCCCTCCCTCCCTCCCTCCCTCTCTATCGCTTTCTCTCTCAAATAAATAAAACATAAATATTTTAAAAATTAGCTATTGAACTGAATAGAGAGTTCTCAAAAGAAGAAATACAGATGGCATATAAGCATCTAAAAAAGTGTTCTACATCCATAGCCATCAGGAAAATGCAAGTTAAAACTACATTGAGATTCCATCTCACTCCTGTCAGAATGGCTATCATCAAGAAAACAAATGACAATAAATGTTGGTGAGAAAGTGGAAAAAGGGGAACCCTTCTACACTGTTGGTGGGAATGTAATCTGGTACAGCCATTGTGGAAATCAGTGTGGAAGTTCTTGAGACAGCTAAAAGTAGATTTACCATATGATCCAGCTATAGCACTCCTAGGCATATATCCTAAGGACTCATTGTACTACCTTAGAGATACTTGGTCATTCATGTTATTTCTGCTCTATTCACAATAGCTACAGAATGAAACCAGCTTAGATATCCCTCAGCTGATGATAATGAAGATGTGGTACATGTATACAATGGAGTTCTATTCAGTGATAAAGAAAAAGGAAATTTGCAGGGAAATGTACAGATCTGGAAAAGATTATACTTAGTGAAGTAACCAAGGCCCAGAAAGCCAAGCACTGCATGTTCTCACTCATATGTGGATCCTAGCTACAAATGTTTAAGCTTGTATGTGAGTTGGAATAAAATTCAGTAGAAGAGGCTAGTAAGCTATAAAGAGGTTATAAGGGAGGCTGGAGAGGGAAGCTCTTAAAGGGACAGTATTGTATATATGTAAGTATAAGAACAGATTACTGAATGTGGAAAGGTCTAAGTGAGGTCAGGGGAGGAGATTGAGTAAAGGAAGGGTGGAGAGAGGGTTAATCAAAATCTAAGATGGTATGAATAAGTCATATGGAAACCTACTTTTCTGGACAATGATGCATCCAGAGCCATAGACAATTAGTAGAAAAATTTCAGTGTCAATGAGTTGTTGGCCAGGGAGGTCCCTGATGCCCCAAGAACCTTACAGGCCATTGTCAAGGTTCTTGGTTTCCTACCAGGAATAGATGGTAAGACCTTATTGCTGAAGACTCTACAGGCTTGGACTTCAAGGTCACTGAGAAATCTTACTGGAGCTGAGTTGAAAATCTCCTCCTTGTATACCAGCTTACAGAAAGCTGGAAAAAGTTACGTTGCATGCAGCTCCATGGGAGAGAGAGAAGTCATCAGTGGAGATAAACAGTGATGAACACTGCAAGCCTTAAGTTTGGCCAGCCAGGCCAAATGAGCCAATGTATGTAATAGTGGCATTCTGTTATGGGGAAAACCAACTACTCTCTAATTGGACTCGAGGCTTGCTCCAAGGGAGGGAATACATCCGTGATACTGAAAACCTATGACTGGGGAAGATATGTGCCCTAGGAACATAACCTGCTGGTATCTGGTGAAATGCATATATTATGCGCACCAAACTGCCTGGCAAACACTTCTCTTAATGTTCATATGCATATATTAATGCTACTCTCACTTTTGGTCATAGAAGCTTCTCTTTTCAGATGGCAGTGACCTCTGGGATGACTCCTAAGGCACAATAGTGCTGAGAAGTGACAGAGGAGTGCTCAACACTGAAACATCTCTATCACACCTTCCAAGGCTCAGGGTCCATTGCAAAAGAGGTGGCAGAAAGAATGCAAGAGCCAAAGGAAGGGTTGGGCTTCTTACATTGCACTCTTCCACACATAAAATGGCCTGGATACCCATGACTCCACAGTGCCTGACACTACCTACACAAGACAATTATAATAGGAGGGAAAGATGATGACATCAAAATAAGAGATAATTATTGAGCAGGGAGGGGATATGATGGAGAGTGGAGTAGTGAAGGGGAAAGGGGGGAATTATCATGGCTTATTGTCTATAATTATGGATGTTGTCAATTTAAAAATTCCAGATAGCTGTATTTTGAAAGAAGCTTAAAAATCCTACCATAAATGGGGAAGTAATATCATTTTGGATAAAAAGAAAAACCCACACATTCTAGTTGGATATAATTGCTTGACCAAAGCTCCATGTTGAGGCTTCTGCATCTTTTTTTTTTTTTTTGACAACTTCTATACTTGCAGACAATAAACCATGATATTTCCCTCCCCTCCCCCCATTCCCGTTCAGAACTCCACTCTCCATCATATCCCCTCCCTCTCTCCATTAGTCTCTCTTTTACTTTTCTCTTATTATGAGGGTCTTGTGAAGGTATTGCTAGGCACTGCGAGGTCATGGATATCGAGGCCAATTTCTGTCTGGACAGTTGCATTGTAAGGAGTCATACCCTTCTTTGGCTTTTACATTCTTTCCGCCCCCTCATCCGCAATGGACCCTGAGCCTTGGAGGGTGTGACAGAGATGTTTCAGCACTGAGCACTCCTCTGTCCCTTCTTCTCAGCACTATGTTGCCTTTTGGGTCATCCCAGTGGTCATCACCATCTAAAAGACTTCTGCATCTTTACTGAGAAGGGACATGAACAGTGTTGGAAAGCATGTGAGCCACAGCGCTGCCTGCAAGTCTGTGCTTCACGCAAGCACTGGCAGTGAGGAACTATCACATTATCCCTGAGTGACTTTATTTCTCACCTTGGGAGGTCCTAAAAGTCTCTTGCTTGCTTCCAACAGGACAGTTCCAACACTTTGGGGAGATGTCTATTGGACAGGTGCTTGTCTGAGAATAACTGAGACTCAGATGTGAGCCCTAACTGGTACTGAATACAAAGTGACCTTGGGGAAGCCTGACCTTTGAGAGGAATCTCCTCATCACAATAAAGATAATTCACACTACTTTGCGAAGGCTGCCGCAAGCTTAGACAGTGTCTGCAAGGCGTCCTCCACCTGAGTACCTGAGCATGGCAGGGGCTCACCTGCTGGTGGCTGGTGGCTGGTGGCTGTCTTTCCCCAAATGCTGGCATCAGTTCACACGATGTGGCATCTAAAAGGTGCAAAATCAGAAAATTAACCTCTTGGCTGTTTCATAAGGAAACCATCATTGCTTTGGAATATTACTATTTTAATAGCTAAAATATTAGGCTTAAGTAAAAGCCTTCAAATGTGTAATAACTTGATATCAAGTAGTTATTTTGTGAAGACACAACTATCACATGATTTCTGTTCCATATGAAGTTTTAATGACTTTTACCAAAACTCATTCTTTTGTAAGACATAATACAAAAGAAGGCTTCAGACTGGCAGAATGTAACAGTGGACAGTAGTGGTTTTAAGGGCAGAGGAAGTGGGGATGCGGGAGTTAAAGGGATTTGCTGTTGCTTCGTATTCCAGCCAGTTGTCTTTAAAAATATAGAAAAGGGGATTTTAGAAGAGAAAAAAAAACACCATTGCATACAATAAATAAAGAAGGCAAACACTGTTAAATAAAAGGCTCAGGAAGGCATCGTTTTCACTGGCTAACACTGCCATCCTCAGTGATACTCAGGTGCTCATGTCATGGAAGCCTGCTTGACTTTTATAGTCAGCATCATCAATTCTCTTTGGGAAGAAAAATGAAATTGTTATGGACCCACAGAGTCCCAGGGCCTAAGGACCCAGTTTCAGGAAGGCTTTCTGCAATCTTCAGAGGCTGGTAAGTTAAAATGGATGTGCTATTCATGGTGAGATGGGTGGTTGGAGGCCTTTGGTAGAACATATCTCAGAGGACAGATTTTACATTCAGAGGATGAAAAAAACTGCAGGACTAGAGAATTCAGACCCTTGAACCTGACTTTAGCTCCCTTCCTTACTTCTCATATGACCTTGGGCAAATCTTTTAACCATTCAAGCTTGCTTTTTTTTTTTTTTTTTTTTTTTTTTCATCTGTGAGAAGAGTTTGAACTTCTTTGGGAGATAAGCCTCTGGGGTCTTTTTAACTCCAAATTCATGTACAATTGATTTTAACTGTAATTTTGTTGATGAGCTCATCATATGTTAAGGTCTTCAGAATCGTTTCTGGTTGCGAAGCCAGAAGAGTGGCACTGGTGACCTTTGGTGCTCCTGGCCCAGAGTGAGTGTACTTGAAGAATTCCTGCTCTTAGCAAAGCAAATCAGAAGATAACTCAGAAGACACCATAGTGCTGAGAAGAAGTGACAGAGGAGTGCTCAACACTGAAACATCTCTATCACACCTTCCAAGGCTCAGGGTCCATTGCGGAAGAAGGGCGGAAAGAATGTAAGAACCAAAGGAAGGGTATGACTCCTTACAATGTGCTCCTCCAGACACAAAATAGCCTGAATATCCATGACCTCACAGTGCCTGACACTACCTACCCAAGACCATCATACTAGGAGGAAAAGATGATGACATCAAAATAAAAGACTGATGGAAGGGATATGATGGAGAGTGGAGTTGCAAAAGGAAAGTGGGGGGAAGGAATTACAATGGTTTATTGTCTATAATTATGGAAGTTGTCAATAAAAAAAGCTGAAAAACTAAAAAAGGTGGAGCCAGGATTATATTCATTTAAATGTCTCTACCTGGTCCAACCTGCTAGAATGGGCAGAGTGGGTTCCCATATCATCCAGGTTTCAGAGAACTTCAGAAGCTGATGTGGTGGTGGTCATGTGACCAGCTGAAGGGCACTGAGGAGAAGTGACTCCAAAGGTCAGAAAGATAGCCCAGGCAGGTTCCCCTTCCGTGTCCTCAGTAGTCAGCTTTGCAGAGCCGGTTTTGGTATATTTATTTGGTAGATTTCTTGATATGAGATCTTCACTCTAGAACAATAGTGACTTTTCATGTCTATATTTGTAGCAACTTTGATGATAGGTGTCATGTCTCACATACTGAACACCTACTGTTGGTAAAATATTAATGTGGACAGACACATCTATTGAATACATGAGTAAATGAAGCCAACATTAGCATCCCTACATTCTCACTGGTACTTGCCTGATTAAGCAAAGAACAAATACCAAACTGCTTACCAAGTACAGAAGAATGTTTTCAACAGAACTGACAGGGTTGGGGCTGCGGATGTGGCCCAGTCTCAGCCCTATCCCTTGGCCGGGGATCAAGTCCCCAGCAACCCATGTAAAGCCAATCACGTATTCATTCACAGTGATAAGAGACCCTGGCGCAGTCATACACACTCACCCACTCCCACATACATGCAAATAAAATTTAAAAATTAAAATAAATAAAACTATGCTATAAAAAAAACAAGAGCTGATAGGCCTCATTTGGCAAGCATTCTGACAACTGTGGTGCAGAAAAGTGAGATTCGGCTTATAGTATGTGAGCCTCAGGACCTTGCGTGCCCCCAAGCATGCTCCCAGAGCAGCAGCAGAAAGACAAATGTGGACTATGAAGCACCCGGAGTTCAGAGGCAAAGCCCCAAAACACTTTCATGGAACTGTCCAAAGGACATGGTATTTTCACATGAGTGCATCTCAACAAATGAGAGCATTCCATTTAGGATTCAACTATATATCTCTATTCAGAGAAAATAAGAAGGTGTAATAGTATGCTGCGAATGCTCATGTGTGCTTGGACACTTTGTTTATAATTTACCATCAAAGACCAATCATTTTTTTAAAAAAAATATTTATTTATTGGCAGAGAGAGAGAGAGAATATGACAGGGCTTCTTACCACTATAAACAAACTCCAGATGCATGCACCACTTTGTGCATCTGGCTTTAGGAAGGTTCTGGAAAATCAAATCCAGGCCATCAAGCTTGCAAGCAAGGGCCTTTAACCATTGAGCTAACTCTCCAGCAACTATGAAGACAAAGATTACAGAGGAAGGATAGAAGGGGAGACAAATAGAAAGAGTTGGTCCATGATGTCCCAAAAATTCATTTTTTTTTAAAGGCATGTGCTACCATGCCTGGCAATGCCTGGTATTTTTTAAAATTTATATATTTATTTATTTATTTAAGATAAAGAGGGAGAGAGAGAAGAGAGAGAGAGGAGAGAGAGAGAGAGAATGGGCCTCCAGGGCTCCAGCCACTGCAAACGAACTTCAGATGCAAGTGCCCCCTTGTACATCTGGCTTATGTGGGTCCTCGAGAATCAAACCAGTATCATTTGGCTTTGCAGGCAAACTCCTTGACCACTAAGCCATCTCTCCAGCCCCTCAAAAATTAGTTTTAACAACAACGGATCAACTGCTTGACTTGGATTTTGATTTTGACTTGTTTTTGTACAAAATAATCAAAACATATTTATTTAATATACATCGCAAGGGCAAAAGTATTCTTAATTAAAAAAAAAAACAATAATAGCACAGCTGAAGATACAAAGTCCATATGGAAATCAAGGTAAAAGACAAACCATCTAAGGAAAAATACAAAGACAACACAAAGAGGGGCTGGATAGCTGAAGTCAGGGCTCTTGACTGGAGACCTGCTTCGACTAGGTTTCTTGCAGATACTTCTTAAAAGCGGTGGGGGTTTTCCAGAGCTCGGAAGCATGTGTGTTCAAAGGGCTGTCCATGTTGAGTTCTCCTAGCAGGCTCTGGATGGACAACAAGATGGTCCTGACGTCATGCAGGGCCAGCCACTTATCCTTGAGGATATCCAAGCAGATGTTACCCTGGGTATGTGGTGTGTGTGTATGCATGTATGCTTGTATATGTATAGGCGTGTATGTGTGTCGCAAGTTGGCACCGGCTAGATCCCGCTATTGCTCTCGCTTTCTTTACTAGAACAGTCCCTCATTGAACCCAGAGCTCACAGATTTGGCTAGTCTACTAGCGAGCCAGTTTACCCTGAGGATCCCCTGTCTTGACCTGCTGAATCTGGGGTTACAGGCACATGCCCCATGTCCAGCATTAACGTGGGGACTGGGGATTCAGACTCAGGCCCTCACGGTTGCATGACAAGTGCTTAGCCCTCTGAGCCACCTCCCCAGTCCTGGATCTGGGACGTGCTTGCAAAGTTGCTCATCATATAATCACACTAGACAGTTTTGATGCTGTTGTTTTTTTTTTCCCAGTTCCTTTTAAAATTACATTAGAAATAGTTGACCTAAAAATAGAGAAAAAGTATAAAAATAGGGTTTTCACATCTTGGGAAAGCTCAAATCATTGATAAGTAAGTGGTATTTACTCATGAGTCCCAAGTACTAGGTTAAACATTTTTACCTCAAACACAAGGAACCCTGCAGATCAGGTCATATAACACTCTACAAAATGCCCCTGGACTGCTGCCATCCAGAAATCTAGGTACAATTCACTGTAATGATTATTCAGAAAAATTAGCAAGTGGAGGAAAAGGGGGGAAAAATTAATGCATAAAAAAGCCCTGCACGGAGCAGTCGATCCTCCTGGTTTTGCAAAGATCACTCTGAGAGATTTTTCAAAAACCCAACAAAGTTGAGAATGTCTCAAGTGTGGATGATCAAAGGCCTTCCTGTGGGATACTACCTCATAATTGAATCATGCAAACTGCTTGGAAGCTCATACACAGCCTGCGCCTTCTGTGATGTTAACCTATTATTCCTGGCCCTCTTGTGTACTTATATTATTCTCAAAGATATCTGTAAATAGTCCCTTACCTTCCATTTTACCAGTCAAACAAACATGTGCAGGAGAAGTTGAATGCATAAATAGTCTCTGCTCATATATTTGCAGTTCAAAAGATTGGCCCACAAAAGGGAAAACTCCCTGTTGAAATTTTCTCTTTAGAAGTGCTTAGATATGCATAGAAGCAGATACCAAACATCCACTGCATAGGAAAAACAGTTGCGATCTGGATGCTGTGGGAAAGGGCTATATGGCTGTCTCATTTAATTGTGTGTGTGTGTGTGTGTGTGTGTGTGTGCCGCGCGCACACGCACATGCGTGCATCCCATGGTGCACATGTGCAGTTCCAAGAACAACTTTAAGTGTTGATCCTCAACTTCCACCTCATTTGAGGCACAGCCATTCCTTGCTCTCCACAGCATCTGCCAGGCTCGCTGGACTGACAGCTTTGGGATCTCTTTCTACCTCCCATGTCACTGGGAGCGTGTTGGGATAACAGACATGCGCCACTGGGTCAAGTTTTTCACATGGCTGCTTGGAATCTGAACTCGGGTCCTTGTGTTGGCACATGATCTCCCTAGCCCTTGACTGTTTTTGAAAGACTGGTTATTGTGGTCTGAGGAGAAGGGTCTGTAGATAAAGTCCTGGCTGTGCAAGCATGCAGACCAGAGTCTGGATTCCCAACACACATGTAAAAAGCTGAACATTGTGTCAGGCGTCTGTGTCAAGAAGGAGGGTGGAGTCAGGAGAATCCATGTGCCAGACACTCGCACTCAAGCTAGCCCGGTGAATGTGGTGGTGGACACAAGATCCTGCATGAGACAAGGGGGAAGGTGAGGCCTGATACCCTAGTATTGGCCTCTCACACACACACACACACACACACACACACACACAGAGAGAGTGAGAGAGAGAGAGAGAGAGAGGGAGAATGGGCACTATTTTGCTAGCTGTTACTGATATTTAACTACCTGAATCTTTTCAGAGGTGAAAAAGCCAGATTCAAATTCTGGGTTTAGGGTAATCTCTTGAAATGCATTCATCATTTGGGTTTTGGTTTAAGACAGACTTTAACCCACACTTTCCAGTTTACAAATGGGGAAACTGAGGATTAGGGAAATGAATTCTCGGTCTCAAATGCAAACAGCAGCATAGTCAAAACTAGGATTTGAGTGCCAGGTTCCTAATTTGAGCTGTTTCTGTAGCTTGCAAGTCAAGGTGTGTTAAGACATGCTCACCAGAGTCTGGTGGGATGGTGATGAGGATGGAGGGCAATCAAGAGTTTCAGTAGCAATTGTTGATCGTGAAACCTGAGATCCTCCACATATCAGGGAATCTAAACACCCACCATGGTCTCTCAGGGGCTTAGAAAACAAACTTTAGAAGTCCGCGCAGGAATTATTTTTTTTGTTGTTGCCACATACCATGGTAACATGGCATCCCTGGTAAACGAATGTGTGGCATCATTTTGAGAAGAAACAGGCACTAGAAGGAAGGCAAAGCAGGGAGAAGATAAGTGTGTCACCAACTCATTCACAGGACCAAGCTGAACCCCATAGACCAAGTGACATCTCACCAATCTCCTTTGGTGGCTGAAGCAGTGGCCCCAAAATAATTACCTGCACAGTTATGACAGATTTCTGAGACCATAATTGCTCAATTTCATTTCTGTCAGTAGAATCAAACCTTCCTTCCACTCCGGGATGCCAGAAAGCAAAATGTTATCAGTGGGAAAATTGCACATATCCAAATCTTTCCAACCTCAATGTTGTTCCAAAGGAAAAGACATCATGCGCTTCCCTGTACTAGGGAAGCCCCCAAATCCCACCACATAGCTACCATCATCCAATGTGTGGGCCAACGAGAGACCGTCTGTTCTGCCTGTTGCCCAAGTCAGCCAGATCATCCAACTTAGACCTGGTCCCCCGCAGAAAACAACCCAGGTCTGTGTCCTGGTGGTGAACGGAAGCAATCTATCACTCTGTGCAGTTGGGGAGATGGTCTTTTTTGTTTTCTCTTCCTTTGACATTATATCAATGGGAAACTGTGGCTGATGAATTCCACATGGGAGCATGAGGAGGAGGTATAATTAAGTCAGAAATGGTAACAAAGTTGCTTGAGTGAGCTCTGAGGCATGCTGGGACAGAGCATGTCCACAAAGAAAATATTAATTTTAAGCTCAAAGGAAACAATAAAAATGGGATTTTAAAGGGGAGGGAGAATAAGGGGGGAAAAGTGTCAGATTATTTATAGAGAGTGTTGTTCTTATGTTTTCACAAGGGCTCACACCCTCTGAGCAGTCAATCAACACTCTCTCTGATCACAGCCTCACTCTGAGTAAGTGGGGAGATGTCAGCCAAGGAGAAAAACATGTGGAAATTCTGTTAACCATGTGTGTCATTTCTGATGTCAACATGGAAGGAAATCCGGGAGAGGCCCAACATTTGTGCATTTCCACACCAGCCCCAAGAATGGCACAGAGTACTGGTGGCTTTAAAACTGTGTATTTATAGCTGTGGTTAGGATGATGAGAATAGATAGAACTCAGCGTTTAACATAAATAAAAGAGCTGGTGCCTGGGACTAACACAACGCCGGCATTTTATACAGAAGAATTTGGGAATGTAACTTTCTATTTCTTTCTTTCTTTCTTTCTTTCTTTCTTTCTTTTTTTTTTTTTTTTTTTTTTTGGTTTTCCAAGGTAGGGTCTCCCTCTAGCCTAGGCTGACCTGGAATCCACTCGGCATTCTCAGGGTGGCCTCAAACTCATGGCAATCCTCCTACCTTTGCCTCCCGAGTGCTGGGATAAAAGGCGTGCACCACCACGCCCAGCTAAGTAACTTTCTATTTCTTGCAAAGGAATAGCAAAAGTCAGACTCCTTTGGGGAACACTGAGAAGTCTTTTTTTATTTCTTGGGGTTATCTTGGATTCTGTTTGCCCTCAAGGTGTAGAGTTCAAGCAGGCTTTAGCCTGAGAGGTAGGTGAGAGCCTTAGCAGTGTTGTTTAGGGGTGGGGTGGTGGACGGTGCTCTGGAATGGCAGGGAGAAAGTGGGCTGTGCTCAGAATTGACTTTGGGTTAGAACTGACTTGATCTGGCTTACTTCAGACACAGGTGAGTCAATGAACCTTCTGAGCTTGGGTTTCCTACAACACAAAAAGTTTGGCCTTTACAGCACATGCTATTACTATAAAATGTATAGAACCCCCCTGGGGCTCTTATGCAAGGCAGATTCTCATTTCATAGGTGGGGGAGGGCACCTATGGTTCTACACTTCTAAGAGGCTTCAGGGTGATGTCCTGCAAGCTGTCCTGGACCGTTCATTCTTCCAGCAGTTTTTTAAAAATATTTTTATTTATTGAGAGAGAAGAGAAAAGAGAGACGGAGAGAATGGTGTGCCAGGGCCTCCAGCTGCTGCAAACAAACTCCAGATGCATGCACCACTTTGTGCATCTGGCTTTTATGTGGAAACTGGGGAACCTAACCCACATCATTAGGTTTTATAGGCAAGCACCTTAACCACTAAGCCATCTCTCCAGCCCTCTTCCAGCAGTTTAAATGGTATTTGTGGTGCACATCTGCTGCTTTGAGCTGCCTGGTTCCTCATGCCTCATTCTCTAACAAGGCACCTGATTTTTCTCCTGAACAGCCACACTTCCTGTCCATCAGGGCATCCAAGTGAGGTGCTGATCCTAGTCCCAGGCTCTGAGGATAGGCCCATGCCTTAGACCTAGCCAGTCATTGCACTTGATTGGCTCCTCTGGGAGCACATGACTTGTGGCAGGCTGATACAACTTAGGGTTTTCGTTGCTGTGAATAATGAACCTGATGCTCTCTGAGCTGTATTAGCCAGGGACTTTGGGAAGCCTTTTTATTTTCTCCCAAGGTAGGGCCTTGCTGTAGTCCAGGATGACCTGGAATTGATTATGTAGTCTCAGTGTGGCCTCAAACTCATGGCGATCTTCCTACCTCTGCCTCCCAAGTGCTAGGACTAAGGACGTGCACCACCACACCCAGCTGAGAAGCCCTTTTATGACTTTAGATTAAAGGTGTCTGAAAAGAATGTCGATAGAAAAGAAAGAGAAGCTGAGTGAGCCACTGTGACATCATTTGAATGCCTAGATACAGTTGTGCCTAAGACAGCCAACCCAGGACCCCTCCCTTGTGCAATCCAATCACAAATGTAATAGCTATATTCCTGAAACACTTACAGTTCATCTGCATTTCCACACAATTGCTCTCTTGCTCTAGACCAGAGGTCAGGAACCTTTGTGCAAAGAATCACACAGCAGATCTTTTAGGCTTGGAGAATACAAGGTCACCGCAGGAACTACTTAATTCCACATTTACAGCACAAACTTAGACACAGGTAATATGTAAAAAGATGTCCCAATAAACTTTATTTATTGAAAAGGCTATCTGTGGTGTGGTGGCATAAGCCTCCTGCCCTGGGACATGGAAGAAGAAGGGTTAAAATTTTCAGGCTAGCCTGGGCTACCTAGCAAGACTCTGCCTCAAAAAAGTAAAATAATTGAAAGAAGAAATAAAATCTGGTATTCAGTCTACAGCCATTGTTGGCCAGTTCCTTGTATGCACAACCACAACAACAATGATAATAATAACCTTGATTTCAGGACTTACCAATTTCCATGATGCAAATACCCCACCAAGGTTGATTTCATATGCCAAGATAGTATCATGAGCGCAGAGCTGGGAGGAGTGGGCAGAACCTGTCCATGATTTGCAATTTCCACCATCCGGATATAATAGCTGTCACCTTCCCACCTACGCCACAGGCCAGTGTAACGAAGCAATCAGGAAGTGACGAGTTTTAAGTGTTTATTGCCTTTGTCATGAAATCATTTCTTTCAGGGTAACTTTACAACCAGTTTACAACATTTCTGAGCACGTAGCACTGGGCTCTCTTGAAGCAGTGGGAGCTGTCTCCAGCTGTAACCATTTTTAGATAGTTCAAAATGAAAACAGAGGAGCCAGGGTCCAAAGATACTGCAATCGTAGATCAAAGTTTGGGATGGGATTAACAACATCTTTGGGATCTTGGAGTTTTAAATTCCAATGCATTAGACCAGTCCTTTTTGAAATGGTAACATGTAGTACCTGCGTAGAAAAGACAATTAAGATACTGTGTTAATTTTCTCCTTGAATTTGACAGTAATAGTTTGATCCTGTTAATTATCCAGAGAAGAGAACTACGTGTAATGTGATAGCGCTGTGCAGAGCTGACAGACCGCTGCCTGGGTAAGCAGGCACACTTATCCTATAATTAGCTGCTTGGAATGCAATTTCTAGTCCTCCCTAAATACAGCCACTCAAAAATGAACCAATGTGGTGTTTCAGAGCTCCTCCAAGCTGGTTCCCCCACCCCACTCCCCCGGGAAGGCAGCCAATGATTATTTACTGAAAGTTACCCTCCTTTCAAAACAGAAAGTAGCAATCCATTTGCTAATGATTTCTGGCAGGTGAGGGTTAATCAATGCCTTAAGAAGACTGAGAGACTATAATGCCAGCGGGCTCGCCTTCTGCAAAGGATAAACTTATGAATGCCACTTATTGGGTGTTTTAATGAGAGCTCTTTCCAAAAGGGCAACCTTCGAAGTGGGCAAGCAAGTCTATAAGGCAGCAAAATATGGGCCCCAAATTCCTTCTGTAAACTTTAAAACAGGCCTTTCTACAGAATATTGTGAGGTTCAGGATACTATTTTCTTGCAAATAAAGATCATGGGGGCTGGGTAGTAGATTGTTTGGTAGTTAAAAAGCACCTGCTTGGAAAGCCTATCATCCTGGGTTCAATTCCCCAGTATCCATGTAAAATTAGATGTACAAAGTGGCACATACATCTGAAGTTTGTTTACAATGCATTCTCTCTCTCTCTCTTTTGTTCACTCATTCTCTCTTTCAAATAAACACTTTTTTAAAAATGATCATGGAAGCCGGGGGCATGATGGTGCACGCCTTTAATCCCAGCACTTGGGAGGTAGATCATTGTGAGTTTGAGGCCATCCTGACACTACACAGTGAATTCCAGGCCAGCCTGGGCTAGAGTGAGACCTTACCTGGACAAATAAAAGAAAAAGATCATGGGTAGTTGAGCCACACATTTCACTGGAAGTGTTGTATTTACTCCCGTAAGACATGGTCTAGCCCTAGAGAGAGACATAACAAGATAATTGCTCACATGTTCGCGGAGGCTGAAATGGATGCAAACAGGAAGGAAGCTGGTGGCTGCAAACCTGAAGACCCAAGAACAGGACATAAGTGCTCTAAGTCACGGTATAGGACCAGAACCAAGAAGCAGGAGCACCAAGGTGTGAGCGCAGAAGTTGCTGGAGCAGAGATGAGGCTGAATGCTATCTGCTTCCACCGTGTTGTCCTTTTTATTTTTATTTTTATTTTTTATTTTTGGTAGTATTGTGGATTGAACGCAAGAACCCATGCATGTCGAGTAAGGATGCTAGCATTCTGCCACTGAGCCATCTCTTTAGCACTCTATTTCTTTTTCTTTCTTTTTTTAGATAAATTTCACTAAGGAGCCCAAGCTGTCTTTGAACTGACACTGCTCCCCAAGCTGGCCTTCAGCTTGCCATCCTCCTGCCTCGGTCTCCTTGGTGGCTGGATTATAGACCTGTACTCCCAGGCTCAGCTCTATGAAGACTTGTAACACATGAAGTAAGTCCCACTTGCATTGGTGAGGGCATTTTCTTCACTCATTTGTCTACTGATTCAAGTACTGATCGCATGAACAGACCCCACAGACACACCCAGGAACAACGCTTTGCCAGTCATCTGGGCATCTTATAGCCCGTTCAAACTGGCACAGGATTCACCATTGTACCACTTTGCCTCTCCAGAAAAGCTCATGGAGAAGGTACTATCTTTGGTTAGGATGGTGGCATTTCATCTTTTAACCTGATGGTAATCTCTATCTACCCGTGGTATTATACATTTAAGAAAAGCACAAATCATTGCTCTCTTGGTACATGCCTAGCACAAGCTGTGTGTCTAATCACTGGTATTTTAAGGATGCAGAATACAGTAGAAATAACACGGTGCCTGTGTGCAGGTCCAAGTTAAAACTCATCCTCTCTCTCATTTTTTTTTTTTTTTGGTTTGGTTTTCTAAGATAGGGTCTCACTCTAGCACAGCTCACTCTGTAGTCCCAGACTTGCCTTGAACTCACAGCAATCCTCCCACCTCTACCTCCCAAATGCTGGGATTAAATGCACGTACCAGCACCCCTGGCCTGCTCTCTAATGTTGACACTTTGAAGGAGATAGGTTATTTTTCTTGCCTTTAGGTGACCATATCTATAAACAGAGTCATTGGACCAGCAAGGAAACACTTTCAAAACCACTCTCTAAGTATGAGAAATTGCTAGTTTTGTCTTTGGAATCTTTTTTTTTTTAATAAACTTTTTTTTATTGACAACTTCTATACTTACAGACAATAAACCATGATATTTTCCTCCCCTCCCCCCATTCCCCTTCAGAACTCCATTCTCTGTCATATTCCTCCCTCTCCCCATTAGTCTCTCTTTTAATTTGATGTCATCATCTTTTTCTCCTACTATGAGGGTCTTGCAAAGGCATTGCTAGGTCCTTCAAGATCATGGATATCGAGGCCAATTTCTGTCCGGACAGTTGCATTTAAGGAGTCGTACTCTTCCTTTGGCTCTTCCATTCTATCCGTCCCCTCTTCCGCAATCGACCCTGAGCCTTGGAGGGTGTGACAGAGGTGTTTCAGTGCTGAGCACTCCTCCATCCCTTCTTCTCAGCACTATGTTGCCTTTTGGGTCATCCCAGTGGTCATCGCCATCTGAAAAGTGAAGCTTCTCTAACCAGAAGTGAAAGTAGCATTAATATGTGAATATGAACATTAAGTGTTGTGCTTTCAGGGCAGCTTGGTGGGAATAATATATATATTTAGCCAGACAAGAGCACACTTTATACCCCTAAGGCTCATGACCTCCCCTGCCATAGACTTTTGATTAGTTTTTTCAGTACCAAGCATGTATTCCCTTCCTTAGAGTGGGCCTTCAATACAATTAGGGAGCAGTTGGTTTCCCCAAGAGCAGACATGCCACTATTGCACCCATTCAGTCATTGGGCCTGTCTGGCCAAACTTGAATATTCAGTGTCCACGGTTTTCACTGCTGATGACTTCTGTCTCCCATACGGCTGCATGCAGTGCAGCTTTTTCCAGCTTTCAGTTGGCTGGTCTACAGGGAGAAGGTTTTCTGCTCAGCACCAGCTTGCTTTCTCAGTGACCTTGCCTCTCAGGCCAAGAGATGTCTTCAGCAATAGGGTCTTACCATCTGTTTCTCAAGGGAAACCAAGGGCCTTGGCAATAGCCTTTAATGTTTTGGAGGCTACAGGTACCTCCTTGGCCAACAATTCACTGGAAGGTATCCCATCCCAGGCACTGAAAATTTTCTAGTAACAGTCTAAAGCTTCTGGATGTGCCATTATTCAAAAAAGTAGGTTTACATAAGTCTTATTCAGACTATCTTGAATTTTGATCAATCCTCCCCCTGCCCTTCTTTTATGCATTCTCTTCCCTTATAGTAGATGCTTCCAGATCTGCAGGATGTGGCACAGGTTTCATTCGTAATCTTCATATCTAAGAAGCAGAAGTTGCATAGAGCTTGAGACTAATCATGGTGCAGAGCCTGGTGCACAGGATTCCATCCCAGCTCTGCCACTTAATCTGGCTGCCTTAGTCTCTCATTGGTAAAATGGGAGGTCATAGTAGTTCTTCCTTGGGATGTTATGAAGGTAGAATGAGTCAATCTAAGTAGAGTTCTTGGAACTGTGCCGAACAGGTTATGTATTAACGCTTTCTTGGTCATGATTGTGAATTTCCCAAAGAATAGATGACATTCTGAGTCCCACACATAGCATTCGGCATGTCTCAGGTCTGCTGTCCTGGGAACTATAATAAAGAAAGGACGTCTCTCCTAGCAGTTCTTTTGGGGACCAAAGGCCTTGATTTGGATGCATCACCAAGCTTACCAGTCAGTCAGTCATTCTCCTTTTCTCTCCTTTGTGGCTGGGATCTGCTTGTGGGTCTATTGTCACAGCCCAGGGGGCCTGGGTCATGATGAGGGTCCAGGGGTGGAGGCCATGTGTATCCTGGTCACTAATGACAGCCCATAAGGACCAAGTTGAGCAAAGTGTGCTGACAGTGACAGTAGCAAGAACACCGTTAAATGGGCCATACAGTTTGTTTCTTGCTAATGCCCCATACCACTGACCATGTGAAGATAAGAAAGAGGGATGAAGTTTAGTTGTTCTCTGGGGCATTTTTTTTCTTGTTTGTTTTTCAAGGTAGGGTGTCACTGTAGCCCAGGCTGACCTGGATGGAATTCACTATGTAGTCCCAGGCAGACCTCGAAATCACAGTGATCCTCCTCCTACCTTGGCCTCCCAGGTATTGGGATTAAAGATGTGTGCCACCAGGCCTGGTCCTCTCTGGGGCACTTCTTGTGTCTTGTCCGAGCTCTGCCTTGCCAAGCAAGTGGGTGATGGCTCATCTCCTCTTCTGAGGAGTGTGAATGGTCTCTCAGCTGTTCTGTATTAGTCAAATATTGTCTTGCTGTGACAAAAGCCCTAATACAAACAAGTTAAAGGACAAGAGAGTTATTTAGTTCACGTTTTTCTAGGTTTTAGTCCATCGTGGTAGGGAGGGTATGGTGGAGCAGCTCACGTCCTGGCACACAGGAAACAGCAGAGCTATAATCGGAAGAGTCCAGAATATGATAGAGCCACCAAGGGCATGCCCCCACTGAGCTACAACCAGGCTCTGCCTTCCACAGTCCCAACACGTCCATATAGCTGGCTCAAATTTTGAATCCATCAGTGGATGAAACTATTTGTTAGGCTAGTGCCTCCAAGATCTCATCATCTCTGCAAACGTTTCTAGACCCACCAGTGGTGTGCTCTATTAACCTAGGTATCTTCCAGTCTGATCAAGTGGCGAATCAAGACCCACCATGGTTACTGGTGGCCTTGGGCTGTTTCCTGGTTCTTAATGCCCTATTCGCAGATCTGGAAAAGATGCACACAAGAAACATAGCAATGAGCAAAGAAATAGTAAAGGTTTGGATACTTTGCCAAGAGGGACAGCTGATCACTCCAGTGGGAAAGAACTCAAAGACCCCAGGACATGGCCCAGGGCTTCTTTTTAGGAGTCTGTGAGAAAGAGGGATTGGTTGCCTTTGGTTGAAGCAGGGGGATACCAAGTTTAAGACCAGCTGGGGCTCCATAACAAGACCCTGCCTTAAAAGAAAATAAAAAGTCAAACAAAGAAATAATAAATCGAATTATTAGGCAAAAATAAAGACCTCATATTCTGATGCAGGGGTCCGGTGACAGCATCATTTTAGGACAGAGGGACTAGCAGGTGCTCCTCAGCTCCCATTGTATCTGCAGTCCTTCATTCTGCCTTTCTTCATTCATTGTACAGACATTCATTGTCTGTTCTGTGGCTGGCATTATGAAATATGTTGTTAAAAAAAGAGTTTATACCAGGTATGGTGGCACATGTCTTTAATCCCAGCACTTGGGAGGCAAAGGTAGGAGGATTGCTGTGAGTTCAAGGCCACCCTGGGACTACATAGTGAATTCCCGGTCAGCCTGGGCTAAAGCAAAACCCTACCTTGAATAAAAAATAAAATAAAAAAAAAAAGAGTTTAAAACAAAACAGACAAAAATCTGTGCTTTGGGCTGGAGAGATGGCTTAGCAGTTAAGGCACTTGCCTGTGAAGCCAAAGGACCCAGGTTCAATTCCCCATGACCCACATAAACCAGATGCACAAGGTGGCTCATGTGTCTGAAGTTCCTTTACAACAGCTGAAGGCCCTGGAGCGTCCATTCTCTCTCTCCCTCTCTCTCAATCTACCTGTTTCTTTCTCTCTCTCTCAAATAAATAAAATAAATAAATATATTTTTTAAATCTGTGCTTCGATTCCCAGAGACCATGGGAGAGTCTGGCCTAGCCTGGGGCTCAGAAAGGGCTTCCTTATGTTGCAATCTGAAATGGGAAGGGTTTGAGTGCCACATCTAACAGAGGGCTCTGTTGGGAGGGGCAAAGGCCCCTGCACAAAGGAGGCGGTGTCATTGAAAACCTAAAGACAAGAAATGGAGAAAGTAAGCCAGGTGTGGTGGCACACGCTTTTAATCCCAGTGTTCCAGAGGCTGAGGTAGGAGGCTCACTGTGAGTTTGAGGCAAGCCTGGGACTACATAGTGAATTCCAGGTCAGTCAAGGCTACAATGAGATCTTAGCTTGAAAAGTCCAGAAAGAAAAAAAAAGAAGAAAAAAGAAATGGAGAAGGTGAAGAAGACATGAGAGATGAGATTGGAGAGGGTGGGAGTCCAAGCCAAATGGCCTCTTAGGTCCCACTAAGGATTTAGGGCTTGGCTGAAGAGGAGCTAAAAGCCCTTAAAAAGCTGTAAGGGGGCTGGAGAGATGGCTTAGTGGTTAAGGCGCCTGCCTGCTAAGCCTAAGAACGCTGGTTCCAATCTCCAGGTCCCATGTTTAGCCAGATGCAAAGTGACGAAATGGCACAATGCCACACTTGCCCACACGGGGGCGCACACATCTGGAGTTCATTGGCAGCAGCTGAGAGGCTGCTGGCTCACCCATTATCTATCTGTCTTCCTCTCCCTCTCTCTCTGTCTCTCTCTGTGTCTCTCTCCAAAAAAGCTGTAAGGTAGGCAATATAACATGCCCTGGTCATTCTGGCTGCGTGGATTTCAAAGGCCTGTTGAGACCAGAGATGAAGAGGGTGGCTGTCATGAAGGTGACAATGCTGATTGGTGGAATTCTTGTCTTGAGTCATTCAGCAATATCAAATAAAGCTGACCATGTCTTGCAGTTTTACTTCTGGGTATCTGTCTAAAGAAACCCCTACCTGTGTGCACAGAGCCAGGTGCCTGCCTCCAAGATGGTCCCACAGCCCAGCTTGTAATGATGAAAAAGTAGAAACCAGGCTGGAGAGATGGCTTAGTGTTTAAGGTGCTTGCCTGTGAAGCCTAAGGACCTAGGTTCAATTCCCTAATACCCCCTAAGCCAGATGCACAAGGTGGCACATGCATCTGGATTACATTTGCAGTAGCTAGAGGCCCTGGCACACCCATTCTTTCTCTGCCTCTTTCTCTTTCTATCTCTCTCTCTCTCTCTCAAATAAATAATAATCATAATAATAATAAGTAGAAACTATGTCACGTCTGCATAGGGTGTTGACAATGTCCTGGGGTCCCTAGGGAAGCAAGACTGATTCATCTAGTCAAGGAGAGCAAACAGTCAGAGTAAGGTCCAGATCATTGGCCCCTTTCTCGGCCGTCCAGCAAGTCGAGCTCTGCCTGCTTCAGAAAGCTTGAGGCAGGCTCCTCATGGATGGTTCACCCCCCACTTCCTATGCACATGCCTCAGCCGTGCTCTTAAAACACGAGCATGGCCTCTGTACTCAGACTATTGGATTACGATAAAGTCATGCCCAGCCTGCTTAGGTCACAAACTCTAAGGATGTCAAGTAATTTGGAGGACAGCACAGTAAACTGATACTTGCTTGGAACTCCCAAATCCCCAAAGAGCATTTCCCCAAGGGACTCCCATGTACAAAGACTATGACACATCATTATAGTCATAGCTCGGGGTTAAGAAATGGTTAAAGAAACAAAACAAGGCTGGTTACCATAGTGCACTCAGGAGGCAGAAGTAGGAGGATTGCTGTGAGTTCGAGGCCAGCCTGGGACTACAGAATATGTTCCAGATCAGTCTGGGCTAGAATGTGAGACCCTACAGTGAAAACAAAACAAGCAAACAAATAAACAAAAAGAGGTATGTCAGTACCAAAAGGTATTTAGAAATTTTTTTCTAACGTTTGAAAATGTAAGAATTAGTTATCTTAAAGTTTCCTTATGTGAAACATCTTCTGATGGATACCAGATTAATGATCCTTCTGTAGATTTCCAACTGAACATGGGACTGTCTCACTCCTTCTGAAAGCATGTGTAGCGCAATGACAGGGGAAATGTCTGAATTTAAAAGGAAGTCTTAAGAGGTTGTGAAGTCTCAGAAAGTTTCTTAAATGACCTAAGTAGATGATTTGAAGTCTGATACGCCCTTAACCCAAACCAAAATTCACAACAAAGTCAAAAGCAATAGAGTCAAGTGGGTCCCAAATGGCCTGTTCTGCCCAAGTTGACGGTTTATAGTGATTACCTCTCAGGCTGGAGAAGTCATGTGCCCAGTGACAGGCACAGTGAAGTATAAGGATGAAATCATATTTGAGAATAAGTCCTTAGTGTTGGTACCAGTTAAAAAGGCCTATTTCTGCTGGGTGTGGTGGCGCAAAACACAGGAGGCAGAGGTTGGAGGATGGCCATGAGTTCAAAGCCAGCCTGAGACTACATAGTGAATTCCAGGTCAGCCTGTGCTAGAGTGCTACCCTACCTCAACACTCCCCTCCTCCACAAAAAGACAGCTCCATTTCTGAGGCCATAGGACACCAAGGTGAGGTAAGAACCTAGCCCAGGAACCAGACAACTTGTGACAACTCCAGCCCCAAGGCTTGTAGGCAGGGAAAATGGGCAAATTTGGACACCTCACCCTAAACCTTCAGGTTTCTCATCTGCAAAGTGGGAATGAAAATGCTACCCATCCCCAGGGGTGCTGTATGCATGGCTTAAAAGAAATTGAATTTGGGCCAGAGAGATGGCTTAGCGGTTAAGGCACTTGCCTGCATGCGAAGCCTAAGGACCCCGGTTCGATTCTCCAGTTCCCACATAAGCAAGATGCACATGGTGGCGCATGTGTCTGGAGTTTGTTTGCAGTGGCTAGAGGCCCTGGTGCACCCACTCCCACTCTCTCTCTCTGTCCCTCTCTCTGTCTCAAATAAATAAATAAAAATTTTTAAAAAAATTTAAAAACAGATAGAATTCTCTAGTACAATTAATTTTTTTAAAGTGTGCCAGGTGTGATGGCACATGCCTGCAATTCCAGCACTAGGGAGGCAGAGGTAGGAGGATGGCATGAGTTCAAGGCCAGCCTGAATCTACATAATGAATTCTAGGTCAATGTGGCCCAGAGTGAGACCCTACCTCAAAGAAACAAAGCAACAAAAATACTAAGTTATAGGCCCATTTTACCTGCTGTACTTATTTTATTTTGTTTTGAATGTCAGTATTTATCAAAACAATGGCATATGGGCTTTTAAAACATTTCTGTTTTATTTTATTACTTTAATTAGTCTTGTTGGCTTATTTCGAGGTACTAAGGATGGAACCCACGGTCTTCCACATGCTTTATAAGTACTCTATTATTGAGTTCTCTCGCAGCCTTTTACTTCAACTTGAGAGAGGCCTAAGAAACTGCCCTGGTTGTCCCAAGCAGGTCTCACAGGTGATCCTCTTGCTTCACTCACACTCCTGAGTAGTTCCGATTACAGGTCCAGAAGATTTTGTCTTCTTATGTTTAATTGTAAGAAAGACATTGAAGTGTTTAAAAATATCATTTAAGAGAAATAAAAGTTTGGATTTTCTAATTGGAATCATGAGGGAAGTGGGTCGTTTTAGTTGATGGCCTTGTGACTGGGGAGATGTTTGGATTTAAGAGGATTTGGTTTGGGACATTCACTACAGATGGGTAAGCAGATGGACAAACAGAATGGATTTGAGTTCTCCCCACTCTTGATCCATCTAGAACCTGGCTAGGAGAATCATATGTCAAACGAACTTCACGCAGTGGCTAGAGAGATGGCTCAGCAGATGAAGGTGCTTTCTTGCAATGACTAATGGTCTGGGTTCGATTCCCCAGTACCCAAAAGTAAGCCAGAAGCACAAAGTGGCACATGCATCTGGAGTTTGTTTGCAGTGGTAGAAGGCCCTAGTGCACCCATTCATTATCTCTCTCTCTCTCTCTCTTTCTCTCTCTCAAATAAATAAATAAAAATAGATTTAAAAAAAAATTCAAGCAAGCCTGAATGGGTTTTACAGAGTGGGTGACCCTGAGCAACAAATGAGTGGCCTGACGACCCATAATGCTTCTCTTGAGAACCTCACCTGACGGTGCAGGGCACACGTAGCCAGCACTTTCCCCTAGCGTGAAGGCCCAGGCTTGCCCAGTCACCCAGCTGCCTCATACCCAGAGCACTTGGGAAGGGACTGGCTGATCCAAGGGTGCCTCTCAGTGACTCCAGTTCAAGTCCTAGTCTAGGTACATGCACAGCCTGGCATCCCACTGGAGAGAGGAGAGGAAACCCTTGCCTTACAAGCAGAGTGGAAGAAATAAATATGCAAGCACCACTGGTTCATTATTTTGGAAGGCTCTGGAAGGAAAGTTCCAGGTAAGAAAAAACAAAAAACAAAAAACCCACAACAACCGCTAGCATTGCCATTCTGAATAGAGTCTCTACCAGGAGCTCAGAAATAAAGATAGCGATTCATTTATTATTCCTTCTCTTTACGATCTGCATTAATTCTGATTTCTATTTAAATAAGAATGATTAAATTTTATCAGCTGAGATGGAAATATTGTGATAAACACTGGCTCCTGGCCAAACTAATCTCCCAAACCCACAGCTTAGGGCCATTGTCTTGTATGGATATTTGAATGGCAACGGGCTTTTATCAGTATTTCTAAAGGCACTCATTTAATTATGTGTTTGTAAGGATTTTCAAAACCCCAAAGAATACCATCAATACATATTCATTTCTTGGATTAATTCAACATTAACATCAGAAAATATTGTTATTTAAAGGATGCTCTGACTTGTTTTTGCTTTTACAAAAAAAAAATAGCATCCAGTTGTGATCACAATGGTGTCTTTTCAATTTTCTGTTTAACTAAAATTATGAAAACAATGTATAGTGAAGTGAGGCTGGAATTTGGAATGACAGGGAACAGACAAGTGCAGACTCAGGAACTCCACCATTCTTTAACAAAGAGGCACACTTCAAGAGACTGGTCCTTACCAGGAAGCCAGACCTTCATGCCAGAATGGTTTTATATGTAGGTGGGTCTGCCCAGTTAAATATGAGATATTTGAAAGTCTCAGGAAAATGTTTAAGCAGTGGGGAGGGACAGGAGACTCAGTGATCATTACTCCAGATTTTCATGCCCAGGAACTTGTGTGATCTACAAGTTTCTGTTAGAGGGATATGATAGGTCTCCAAAAACGGATGAAAGATGCAGAAATAAACACACACATGAATAATAACAGTTTCTTCAAACACATATCTTTTGTAGCTGACATTACAGTGAATCTGTGAAGCAGAGTCCTGTTTTACTAAAGGGAACAGACCCAGTGACTGGGACAGAAACCCACCCGTGCCCATGCCCTGACCTCGTACTCCCTCTACCCCCCACTCCTTGCTACCTGTGCTGATGAGTTGAGGGGCAGATGAGAACTGGATAGGGAGGGGAGAAGAGAGGAAGAAGATGAGTGTGGAAGCCTGGTGGAGTCACTTACTGGTCTGGTTAGTAAGGACTGAGCGGCAATCAGGGCTAACATCAGGACATCACGGGCAACTGGATGCTGGTTTCCTTTTGCCCTACATTTCTTGATCAAGGTTTCCAAAGGATTCTGTAGCTGAGAAAAGAGACATCTAGACTGCATTGACCATTACTTAGAGGTATGGTCTGTCGGGGCACAAAAGAGCTGCCTACAATTCATGGAGGAAGTGTGTTTTATGGGATCATGAAGTTGAAGGAGATTTATAAACCATTTCCTTCAGTGTGCTCAGTGGGACGCGAATGCCACAGAATGCCATTCAATTTTACATGAAAATGCTTTAGCGAGAAATAAGTTCACGGGAGGTAAAAAGACTCTTACTGAAGGACTTCTTAGAGCCTTTAATAAGCAAATATAATATGGATTATT